>QKQZ01081497.1:0-11361 GCA_003595255.1 Solenopsis fugax | reverse complement strand
ATATATAAAATCATAGTATAATTTTAAAATAAGAATTGGAAACGTTATTCAAAGTGTATTATACGTCTAAATATATTTTTATACGACTAAAAGAAATATACATATAAATAGAAAAAGAAATTTACACGAAAGAGATATCTCTTCGCAGACAAAAACGCTAACCGAACGTACGAACTTTAATTAAAGTTACTGAAGAGGAAAAATTAAGAAAAAATCGGGAATATTTTCTCGTTTGCGTAAGTGGATTAGCTGACGCACGTGAAACAAAATAATGACACCGGTTAATCGACATATCGCGATGCGCGCGCGAAAGGATTGATCTGCGCGGGGGGTGATCTGTCCGCGTAACAGGCGCGGAAGTACGAGCGCGAGTAATGAACGGGCGCGTATGCGAATACGCTGCATGAATTTATTATGCCGTCGCCGCGCGTTCGTATAAATTTTCCGCGGAACCGTGACGAGAGCGAGACGTTAATACGGGCAGCATCGGCGTGCCGAAATACGGCTCATCGCCGCAGAGCTGACGTTGCTCGAAGTCATCGCGCGACGCGCGCATCGCCTGTCGAATTTGTCCATATCTCCGGGGGACGGCTGCCATAACGCGACATCGTTAGCCGACCTCGTCGACTATATGGACATATTTATGTTTGTCACGAGCCGCAGAATGCGTGTGCGCGCCGAGCGTGTGCGGCAATATTAACGATTTACCCACGCGGCAAAGCAAACGCGGCACGCCGCGCCGCGCCTCGCGATTAATATCCACGCTTTCTGCTAGCGGCGGCGTTTGGATTTATAGAACGTAATGATATATTTGCCGCGTGCCGTAATTATGTATTACCGCGCTTATACCACCCCGCGCTTACGCTCCCTCCGCCTCGTAACGCGCGGGACGCAAATGTGTAATACCTCCTCCGGCAGGCCGGGACAATCCATTCGCGTTCACGCCGCGAGGAGAGTGTATTCATCGTTATTGAGTGGATATTTATTACATCGCGCGTACGATGAAAAATTCATTCGACGTTTCAATACAGATGCGTGTTACAAGGCTCTCTCTCTCTCTCTCTCTCTCTCTCTCTCTCTCTGTGTGTGTGTGTTTCAGTATCGATCGCACTTTGCAATCGTGTTTCCGTGTATTCGTAACGAAAGCATTACAACGACAATAAGCGAAGTAGCAGTTGATGTTTCCACGGGAAGTTATTCACGCGGAATATTTTTGAACGAGATTTATATTAAATGATCCGCATTTAATGCATATGCACGATGGGAGTCCACTGATGTCTTTCAGAATTTTATGAAAATTTATATTATACATCGATTAATGTTTATATTAATACAATATCGATATGGGATTAACCGGAAATGGAAGCTTCTGTTGGGTCGATAAACGGAAACGTCCAATAAAATGTTAATATAAGAATTTTATTCGCAGAACAAATAAAAATGTTCAATAGTCTTCAATCTACATTCGATAAATTAACATGGCAGTGTCAGTCTCTTTTATCGAAGGTATTGATTTGTAGAAATATACATTGTTAAATATTAAAGAATCAAATTTAAACTAATTCCTTGAGTTAAATAATATTTTGTTATTTTTAACGTGTGTCGAAATTCATTATTTTAACACAAAATATATAGTTAAAAAAACAATTTCATCTAATTAACCCATTTCTGTGGTCAAAGTATTGTTTAGTTTCAAAGCAAATAGTGTATTAACGTATTAACGTATTAACGTTTGGACTTAGTAAATAATAAATTAAATTTGAATCAAATTTAACATTTTTACAGTTAACTTATTTAACTTCATTATTTTAGTTTAAATTGACGACGTATTAAGTAGTAGCAACGGCGACTTAGAAGCATAATTAAAAATAACGCAAATTGGGTAGAATTCGACACTAATTGTAAGACGAATTTAACAGTGTAAGGTTTAAAAATTGCAAATATCTTAGCCGTATTTCCTTTTTTAGAAACGCGACCATCGATTACATTCGCGATTAGTCGCGGTAATTGATTGCGAATAAATTGGTAATCCAGCGATAACAGCCACCCTCGCCGGTGCCAGACCACATAATTAATTCTGCGGCGTTATCTTTCTGTTTCAGGTGAGTCGACGCCGTCGAGAAAATGGACGAGTTCTCTCTCCCCCGGGACCGTTCAACTCTGAATACGCGTAAATCTTACGTACACGTGTGCGCGAACAGCCCGGTACGTACTATCGACGCGTATTTCTTTCGAAATACTGCGCGAACCGACAGTTAAACCACCTGGCAGTGTCTGCTATTCGTAGATCAAGCGTATGAATTATCCTTACGAAGGAAATTACAAGAAAAATTTCTCGGGAGTCTCGTCGCAGAAATATTTTATTCAGATTACTTTTTATTTTGCGTTCATTCTAATCAGTGATACGATATTCATCTATTTTATCATATAATCCAAAGTAGAAGAAAAAAATAATATTTTTAAATTAATCCTTTAATTAATCGGTGAATTCTAATAGTTTCGCGTTTTTAAAAACAGTTTTTTGCCCCCAAAGAGAGGCAAAATAAAATATAAGAGAGATAATAAAATATAAAATCTATCTTTCTTTTTTTTAGTACGCTTTTTTATTTAATTGGGTAATGCGTGGTTTGGTATTATTCTGCGAATGCTTATTATAATAAAAAATTAAAAATGATTGGAGTCTGCTTGATCTCCCATCTCATTTTTCGTTCTGATTTATAATACACAATTACGAAATTTTTATTAACTAAATGATATTTAATTTACCTCTTATTCAATGTATTCAATGTTGTTTCATTCAAAATTTATTTATCTTAAATAAGTTATTAGTTTCTATTAATTCACTGTTACCGAATAATATTACGTAATATTTCACAATTAAACGTCAAAATACACGATTGTTGAAATCATATACGACTTTATACAAGAAATGAGCGATAAAAATATTAAAATTTTACATTCACAGATATAGCTTATTACAAAAAAAAAACAATTTTTATTGTAAAACTGCTTTTGCATTTTTGTGAGATGGGATTTTGATTTCATCAAAATTTAAATTGACATTCTCTGCAGAGTTGATTTTCCTCAATGTTAATTTTATGAAAAATTGTGTGAATTAATTTACGCATTCAAGTACGTATTCTAGCCCAATCTGTTCTTACAATCTTTGTATCGTCCTATAATTGCAATCGAATAACGAGTCACTCTACCGTGACAGCCCGTAATGAATTTCCGTCGGAGACCAACAAATCATACACCAATCATTTTTGGTAGCACGCTAATTGGACACCGTGGCTCGTCCCGTACCGAGTGGGCGAGTTTATCGATAATTCCTCGCAAAATGCTAATTTACTGATAACCGAGCGCAGCCAATTTAGAGACGCGCTCCGTTCTGCTATCGCTCATCCCACATACGCCAATGTGCCTGTTATGGTTGTAAAGTGATTTCGAATTCTGGCGTGTACTCGGATATTCGAATATTACCACGATTCGATCTTCGCAATTGATTTTATTTAACCTATACATATATCCGTATAATGCAATTAATTGAACATTTATGGGCTGGTCCGGCTGACCGACGTATGTTGCGTGAGGAGACATTCTATAAATGCATTAGACATAAAATAACAATCAAAATGTGCACTCTTTTGCCAAAAAATATTATAATATCAACGAAGTAATAAATATTTTCTCTCTGAAAAATGTAAAATGATAGGTTGAAAGCGTTGTTTGGGCTACAAAATACTTGTATATCTTGAAGAATTTATTCCGAAATTTAAAGAAAGCTGTTTCTTGTAGGTATTTCAAATATTTACATTGACCACACGTATTCGAGACACTGCTCGGTGAACGTACGATACACGGAGACGTTCGCGAGATCCCTCTAAGAAAAGAGCTGTAGTTCGATATCGGTTGTCACGTTATTCGCAACCCGCCAACCTCAAAAGCGAGCAAGGAAACTTCTTGCTCAGCTGCCCCCCTTCCTACTCTACCTTTCTAAAGGATCGCCGTGGTGTCTTGTCTCCCATTCGCCTGTATATCTGCCTTGTAGACCACCACCGTCACTCGTTTTGCATGTATCAAGCTCTGATCCATTTACGAAACTCAAATAACTGTACGAACCTGTCATCCCTGCCAAATACTATATGTATAGAATTATTTAACTTTAACATATCTTAATTCTATTTCCTTACATTTTATCTCGTACAATAGCACACAGATAAGTTACACACATTAAGTTACTTATTTCAGTTTTAAGAAATTTAACGGATAAAAACATTTACGGAAGCTAAGGTGATTTACAGGTCAAGTCACGTTATTCCCAAACTGGATACTAGAGGCAGTAATCTTTCTGTATGAGCTACAAGTTATACCCGATAAACGCTTTGAATAATCGAGGCCTTGTGGTGTTCGTGTACCCAAGAGTACTTCAATCTCTATTATTCACCTACGATTGAGATTACGTCGACGCGATTTTTGCCAGTACAGCACTTTCCATCCGGAATTATGATTAATCTCTTGCCCCTCTTTTGTTCCCTATCCCGAGCAAAACTCCAGGGAAATGCTGACGATTGTTATTCGTTGAACACTGCTTTCATCGAATAAAATAATTTATGAGACATTATTGAAATATATTTTAGTATGGGGGAGTATGGGAAAACTGCGGACACACTTAAGGAAAAAATTAAATAAAATCGACGATTATTTATCAATTATAGAAGTCTGTATTCAAAGGATACTCGAGTTGTCTGGTTTTAAACTATAATAATTAATATTCTCATGTTACCAATGTAGACTATAATTTTAAACAAAAAACGAAATCCTTGCTATTCGGAGTTGTTTGCCGTAACGTGAGGTAATGTCGAATCGTATATATTCGCAAAATTAATGTATTCATAATAACAACTTGTATTTAATAATATATTTATAATTATAACTTCAATTTGTGATAATATATAGTTTTCGTACAACAATTTTCACGTGCTCATAATTTGCAAACATATACATATGCAAACATTCATAATTACATCTTTGTAATCATTGCGAAAACACGTGTAATAGTATTTATCTAAAACAGCATGTAAATCCTACGACCATGTTACAATACACGACACCGAGAGTATATCGGTCTATTGCTGGTTGTAAGAAATGGCAGATTATCACTACTCTGATATACCGCAATATTGTTCGCATACATAATTTCTCAACTCTCCCCTACTAGACTTTATTTTCTTTTTTATTTAAATTTGCAAATGTAAGTTTTATCAAACTAAAATTTCTATGTTGTCGGAAATCTGTTTAAATATATTTTAACAATAATAGTTTCACGCTCGTATTGTAATAATAATGAATAAGTAAGGGCCATAAACTACCCATAAATATATTTTATTAGGAAACTGTCTAAATATCAGTTCGATTTTTTTTTTCAATAAAAATATTTAAATTTTCCAAATATTGAAATTAATATTGCTAAAAAATAATTATTTACTTAAATAATTAAAGTACAAGGTAGATATCTCTATAATATTTGTCTCTAATTTGAAATTACCATATATTTTTGTCCATTGTAATACTGCACATAATATTTAAATAATTAAAACGCGCTCACGACACACGCGCGCACACGTACATCACATTTAGAAGGGCATATATTATACATATCGAATTTGATATTCGATCTGCCGAAACGGCACATTGAATTTTATCCATCGCAACCCATCGTGTACAGAAAGTTTGCTGTATATTTTAAGTGGGTCAGGGCATTGTGCGAATTCGTATTCTGAAAAACCGGGTATAAAGTTCCTGTGTCAATGACGAAGAATTACAATAATACCCCACGGAAAGTTGATTGAATGAAACCGGGAAAACGATGGTGTTCCGTCAGGCGAATTATTTCTGATAAATTCACAATTATTACCGTAGTTTGCTTTGTTGAAATAAACTATGTCACGCGTCTCATATTGCTTTATCTACTGCATAAATAGGTAATGTATTATACTAAACAGGTATAATATATATTTGTACAATAAACATTTGTAAATTGTCGATTTAAATTAAAACAATACAATACAACAGTAAAATTAAAACAATATAAATTTTAATAAAATAATGTCAGAGTAAGAAATAACACGTAAATGTGATGACGTAATTTGTTATACATATAAAGAAAGATTATCTTATTTAAAGAAAAATATTATATCTCGGTAATTAAGTTTCTAAAAAAAAGTTTTTGCAAATAAACCGTGTTGGCCTACTTACAATTAGACAAAACTAAATAATAAGTAGGTACATAATTTATTCATGTGTATTAGTGGAACAGGAGATTGGTGTGGTAATAATGATAGAAGGAAGTCGATGTAGAAGAGGCGTGTTATGAAAGGTCGAATCAACAAAGTGACGACAAACAATTGAGCGTATAACTTGGAATAATGTGATCTTTTTATGAATTTCATTACAGACATTAATCACATCTCCCTGCTCTAGTAGAGTAATAAGAACTATGATACCTTGAGGTCAAAATTAGCTCCTGCATCACGTATTTTCATAACACGCGTGTTTTGCCCGGTAAATAGCATTTTTTTTCTCGTTTTGCCAGAGACTAAACTTCCACCAATTAAAACGCACAAAAGAGTCGTCGACCTCTTTTTTCGCTGGAATAATATCATGACTAAAATAACTACTGCCGCTCTAATTAAATATTACCTGCGGTCTGCGGATTATTTAATTAGAATGCGTGTGGATTAGAGCGTAAATATGCAAGCAAGATGGCTAAAAAGCCTCGGAGGATTCGCTTTCGGCAACTCTACGAGAAAAAAATAATATTTTAATTTTCTAGACAAGAATGTAACTTAATAATAGGAGCATCACGTATTTTTCAAGTATATATTTAAGAGTGTATTAATTAAATACTTTCCTTCGTATATTATCACATCTTCAATTCATTAAAAAAAATATTTTATATAATTAAATCAAAACATGGACTAATAAAAGAAATGAAAATTGCATTATTTGAAAAAAGTTTAAATATATTATGAATATTAATAAATCCAATATATCGTTTAAAGACAGTTAAATAAAATATTTATATTCTTAATCGACTAAATTCATAGAAAAGATTTATTTAAAAAGAATTCAAAATAGGGTTTTTTATACATTTAAATTCTTCGTCATTCACCGTATACATAATATACTTTTTCATTACATAGTAATCTTAAAGAGAATTTTTTATCGAGAGTTTAAATGTGATTTTAATGAATAAGAGAGTTATCAGATGTCTTGGATTCGAATTTCCCGAGCCATCTTTCGTCCAATGCTTATGTAACACGTTTCCCAGCATCACTCCTCAACTTTGCTCAATGGAAATGAGCTCACATATGTACTCAGGATAAGCGTTACGCGATCTCTCGAGAGGGATTTCTCTTCCTGGGAAGATCGATCGAGCTTCGGACGTACCGTTCGTCTACACGTGTGTATTTGTTTGTGGGCGTGTAGCAAAGGGAGGCAGTAGGAAAGAAGTCTTTGACGAGATGGCTTTCCCGATGAAGCTTTTTGCTGGAAGTCTTCAACGTTCGCCAGCTTTTGCCCCACAAATGCTAGGCGTATAGTCGCCAAACGAAATTTCCACGTTGTTTGCGAAGGAAAAAGCGACGGAATGACGTAAGCTTTTCGATTTGCAAGCCATATAAGTTGAAATTCACAGCTTCCACGGCTACGTTGATTTAAAATTTGCCAGCACAAATATGTAAAACTACATTAATTAAACATAACGCACAGGTACTAGTGAATGCGCGGATCTGTTCCGATATTTGTCAAAGTTCAAATTTGAGTTAATATTTTATGAGGATGTAAATGTAACGTCTTGTGCCGGTCGAAATATATAAATCGCAGATATAAATTAGAGACGTAACTTCGGGAACTTATTTACATATGTAGAAATATGATCAAGCCGCAAGTTACATTACACGTTACATCGAAGTTATCGAGTTAAAGCAAGCACATCAAATATAGAACAGCCTTCTGAACCCCCGTTTGCACCATCAAGATGAATCCACTAGAAGCTATCTATAGTATCGATCTTCGTTTGATGGAGCATAAAATGACACTATCGTTCTTTCGATGCGGCATCGTGTAACGAAATAGTGGCTCACGTAACGCGATAACAGCGGGGCCCCTCATTTTAAAAGCGCGTTAATCCCCGCGATGTCGGGACACAATCGCTGCTTAAATGATCGACGATAGCGATCGTATTATTTTCCTTCGCATCTGCCTTGTAAAATGGCGAGCGTCAACCAAGTTTAATCGAAAAACGAGAGCGACGAGGTACGACAACGGTGACGTTGTTTTTTCCGTGAAAGGAGAGGCAGGTTTGAGGATTGCCGTCTCGGGTAATGAAGTTGCAAATCGAAGAACGGGGGCGGGAGGGAGGAGGAAGGCGAGCGGAAAAACCTCCGGAACGGAGCGAAGTAAAAGTTCCGAGCTCACGCGGCTAGCAGGCACTGTTAAGTTTCTGCTTTGCATATCCCGCTTTGAATGGCCGCCGTCGTAATAATTCGCCGCAAAATTCGCCAATGGGTTTCGCGCGAAAACACACTTTCGTATTATTTGCCAGCAGTTTCGCGTTATTTGACGGCCATGGCTGTAGTTTCTCGTAGCGTAGCCGGCGGTTTAAGAAACATTCTGCGATACGGACGTAATCGCGAATCTAACAAGGATACTCTACGGCCGAAAGTTTGCGCTATTTTTTTATTATCGGCGAAAAGCGGGAAAGTTTATGGTTGTATGCACATTTCGAGAAAATTATCACTGAATTTACAATCGATGTTCAACATCGCCCCTCATTTCGTTTATTTAGTTATTTACTGTACGTATTGTTATCGTAACTACTTTTATGATTAATGCACAAATGGCTCATTGTTCTGTATTTGCATATTTTATGGCTAGTACCTTTGTCTGTTGGAGATAACACCTAAAAATTCGAATGAATAATGCGCATCGAATGCGTTGAATAAATTATATAATTGATTGCGGAACTGTCGGAATTACTATAGATCACTAGAGAATCATAGAAACGAAAATGTTTATTATTCCAATTATCTGCAATAATAACTCGCTTTTACCAATTAAAAAAATAATAGCTAAATAGAAAGCAGCTTTTAAATGAGAATATTTTAGCGAGATTGTACCATGTGCAAGATTTAACAAGGTCTTAATATGATAATCACTTTAAACGATCTTAGAAGTAATTTTAATAATTTTTCACGTCTTTTCCAAATAAATTACCCGAGATTATGCAAGTGTACTTGGCTATTCTCCAAAGAAGAGTTCTTATGGCTTGTAAACCTCTGAGAAGCTTTAATTATTTAAAGACATCTGTCAGACGAATAAATTAACTGATATAATAGATTAACTGAACAGATTGTTCTAGAAACCTTAATCTCTCTTTTAATATTCTAGATAATTGTGAATTTGTAGTATATAATTTACTTAGGCATATACATTAAAATAAAAAATAATAAAGTGTTTAAACTTTCAATATTCAGCTAAACGTCTGTAAAGAGAGAACCTAGGATGTAAAGAACACACACAGTCCTTGCAAAGTAAATAAAATTTCAAAATGTGTTTAAGATTAACACTTCAAAAAAATTATGAAAGTTGTGAGTAAGATTATATTTTTATTTAATAACATTTTTATAGTATATTTACTCTATTTGTTATTAAAAATTGAATTATTTTTTACAACATTAAGAAAAATCTTTATTTTTTGTGTAAGTACTTTAAGTGTTCAAGATAATTTATACAAAATTTTATCGTGATTGTCTAGTTATTTTGTAAAAAAAAATAATTTTTTGTTTATTTTATAAAACTCTCTGTATCGCAATAAAACTTTACATAAATCATCTTGAATATTTAAAGTACTTAAATAAAAAACTTAAAATTTTTTTTCATTATTTCTTATTTCATTGTTTTATTATTAATTATATTTTCATTAGAGCATATGTCTACTTCTTATTGAAATAATTTTTTTAATCAGATAGAAAATCATCGCCAAATTTTTTTTACTACTTTCAAATGCAATATAAAACAATCCGTAATTTTTTTTTATAATTTTTGTAATATTTTTAGAAATGTCCTGTACATTCTTAAAGAAAACGCTGCTCTAGATTTCAATTTATCCATGCTACCGCTGTAATGAAGTTCGGAAGATCGGCTCTCCGGTGTCACCGGCATTCGAGACTCGGCGGTAAAGTGCAGTTTCGAAATTAACGTAAATTAATAACCGTTTGCGATCTTCTAGATGGGTATTTATCCCCGTCTCGACCCCGAAAGAGAGGCTGCCGTACCGCCGCGCTTTAATACGGCGCGAGCGACGTAACGTTATTTAAATCGTCGCCACGCCGACTAATCAACTTGTTAACTTCGTTGAGCACCCTCCGCGCGGAATGTTGCGTAATCTATCATAATACCCCCGCGTCTGGCCGGAATATAAACTTTTCGGCCATACATCACTCCCGGTTATTAACGTTTCGCGCTGCAAGCGACGTCGCGGCGCGCGATATTTGTTTCCCTTGACCGAAAGTGCGAGCAGCTCTGTCGCGACGGTTCATTTAATCGGCGAAGACTGTACCGGCGCGGATGTTATCGCGAGAAACATTTCCCCTAGTCGAAATAACAAATTACTTTTTAAATTGTATACTTCATTAAAATTTAATTAAAATGGAAAACCGGTTCTAACGTGGTCGTCGGGCGCGACCCGCTCGAAAACATCGAATGGAAACGGGGTGTTTTCTTCGCGTGCGAAAGGAAACGCAAACAAGGTGTTTCGTTTTCGCGCCAGATCGAAACAAACAAAATATTTTTCGATTTCACTCCCCCTATCGAGAGCAAATATTGATTATCCGAGAATCTTTTCGCCGATACGAAGTTACTTCGTTGACCTGATCATCGAAAATTTTCCGGCCCGGACACGTCGGCCACATTGCTCTTCCGGCACGTACAATTCGTCGGAATCTCGAATCCGGACAATACCGCTTAAAGCGGGATACAAGCGGAAACGAAGGAAGAGGTGTGTGCTATATCGACGCTCTCCGTCGTCGTCGACGTCGACGTCGACGTCGTCGTCGTTGCCATTACCGTAATCGGCGCGGCGTTCCAATTAAGCTGTACCATTTATCTGGTGCATATCTATTTCCGTAAACGTGGTCAGATAACGTCGAATGCCGACTGTCGATCTGTCGGTCCATCAGCAATGTATATCGGACACGTTGACGATTACACAGAGAGAAAAAAATTGTACTGATGACAAGGGGACAACCATACAAATTTTGTTAATATAATTATAATATATAGTTAAGTGAACTATAT
>QKQZ01081496.1:0-11449 GCA_003595255.1 Solenopsis fugax | reverse complement strand
TATACAATATACTATATATATATATATATATATATATATATACAGAAGAATGGATGACTCATAAACTGTGACATTTTCTCATTTTTCTCGTAAAGTCCTGTAGAAAAATTGTTTTAACAAAAATTGTTTATTTTTAAAAAATGTATTCATGATATCCCACTTGACTCATATATATTCCTATTTAAAACTCAGATATGACTCGAGTTTATACTACTTCCAGTAGTGTCCAGAAAACCAAAATACCATTGTTACATAGTTTAGATAGGCTTTGATAATGAAAAAATTTTTCCTCACATTTTTCAATCACTATTCGTTTCTTCGAGGAAAAGAGGGTGAACTGGAAACAACCTGTATGTAAACATACATAGATTTATGTTGCACACATCGCAACTAAAGTCTCTCATATCTGAACCATCGCGAATGTCAAACCATATTTGAATGGTTACACGTTATGCAAATATACTATTCAGATCTACTAAGATGAACCTTACAGATATAAACGTTTCATTCAACTGCCTTATAATCTCGCCTAAAGTATGAATAATTCGAGTTTATCTTTCCCCCGTCACCCTGCGATCGTCCCTGCGATCGTTCCGTCGCTCTCACACGGCAAGGCAAAACGAATGCAATAAAGTCCAATGTGCGCAAGACAATCGCGCTCAATGACATGTTTGTTGCTCGTTCTTCTCCTCCTCCTCCTTCGCCATCTCTCTCCTCCTGCCCCTCCCGCTCTTTACACGTGCCTACCGTTCAATTATTCGCTACACATGTACACGTACGCACGTGTACGAGCACCCACCACGGAGGGACTCCTATACTCTCGCTGATAGCGCGGTAAACGTCTGTAAGCTTGCTAGTTCCATTAGTCACGCTAGACGATTACCGGTCGCTTCGATGATGGGTCACATGGAAAACCTGTGACGAGTTTTTGCGAAAAATCGATCACGGACGAGCGTGTTTCCCCAGATGTTTCACGTCATACTGGTCAACTTATATAAAGTTTATTATTCTTAATCTAGATAGAAAGAGAGAGAGAAAGATGCGATGATACTATATCATAATATTAGGTAACGATACTTTTGTCTACAATAACTATCTTGAGTGTATCATAAAACAAACGAAAGATTAACGTTCTGCTCACATGTTGTTTTTAGGCACCTTCTCTACGCACTAGACTGTTAAATTTTCTCATCAGCGCGTTTGAGTTAATTTTCATTACTTTTACAAGTATAAGAAAATTCTTCAGTGACTCTTACACATACTTTAGCACCTCCAGAAAGTATTTATATGATTGTTAATTTAAAAAAATGAATATAAATTATGTATAAATAATTATAGTTGAAATCAGAGAAATGTATGTTTTTATATTAAAAAGTTCTTAATTTTGACACAAAAATGACTTAAAAAAAAATAACTTTCATGTCTTAAAATTGACATGCTAAACTACAAAAGAAAAAAT
Organism: Solenopsis fugax; assembly: GCA_003595255.1. NCBI lineage: Eukaryota > Metazoa > Arthropoda > Insecta > Hymenoptera > Formicidae > Solenopsis > Solenopsis fugax. The sequence continues at coordinate 9,990 of QKQZ01081496.1, read as the reverse complement.
AGTTTACGTATTGACTGTTTAAAAAGTTGAAAAAGTCACTTAGTAACCTGAAAACGACGTATTTTAATATGTACGAATCGGTATAAATTGAAGATACATTGCATTTACATTTTAAATAATGCATTTTTAAAACACAGAGTTAAAAAACTTTAAACTAATTATAAGAAATAATTATTTATAACATTCAACGCAAATGTGACAGCGATTTCTTGCATTTTAGCTCAAAATTGTCGTTTAAATTTTAATTTTTGTCAATTGTTCATGAAATTTCTTCATAAAAATGAGAATTGAAAATAAAGAAAAAATAAAACTGTACAAGTATAATCATTCTGTACACGATAAGGTCACGTGTGCTCCAAGGAAGTTTTTCGAAACGTCCTGGATAACACGGAAAAAAAAGATTAGTTGCAGCAGCAAAAATCTATATGTGGTAGTTAAATTTCAGTTGTATATAGCTTAAATTGAACTACTACATACAGATTTTTGCTGCTGCAACTAACTGCAACTGCTATTACGGTCTTTTCTTTTCCGTGAAAGGACATACACGAACTGAAGCATCAAACATAATCCCTACTCAGATAGTAAGCTGACGTTACTCGTTGTCATTTTAATGTCAAAATAACGTCTTTGACCATATTTTTAGATACCAAACTTTTTTTAAGAAGAGGATAGAGACCGTTATCTAGTTAAGAAAAGAAAAGAAATGTGCTGGATATTTTTGTCCAATCGTGTGTACGGAGTATTACATTTTTAGTTATTTTGAGTCATCGGAATGGTAATAACAATATGATGATATTTGAAATACTCATTCTTTGAGATTAGATCTAACAAATATTAAAGCTCGATAACATTGGTATTTTGATGCTATTGGAATAACGTCGGCGTCATGGTGTCCGCGTGTGCATGAACGTTGGCGATTCTAGCACGGCTCGTTGAACGTGAATCTCGTCTACCGCTGGACGATGACCCGTCTTGCTTATTTATCGTCGCGCTTTTACGGCTTAATTGTTATTCGGTGCTTGCACTACGAGACGTTCGTCATGCACGCATACATACACATGCACGCATACATGAATACAGACACGAATACAATACGCGCCGCTGACTCCGTTACATCGATCGATCGATGCGATCTGAATGATGGACATTTATACCAGGCAAATTATTTTCATTATGACTTTATTTATTCATAGATATCGTTTTTATTTATACACATTTGTTGTGGAAAAGAAATATCTGAACTCAATAGATCTGTTTTTTATTATTCGGATAAAATCTTGCATGATGATCAAGAATATCTACAATCTAATGTTGTTGATAACAAAATTATTTTTGACTAAATTATCAAATAACAAACTCGAAAAAAACAACTATATATTTATATTATCAATTAATTAATTACATTTAATTCACTGAATGTAATTTTAATGAATTAAATTCTTCGCGGAATGTCAAAAATCCTATAGGCACTTCAAAATTTTGCTATAACTTGACGCATCAAACTATCAATATAAAAACAACTTAATTTAAAGAAAATAATGACTTTACCTGCTTCATTTAATTGTAATGACAACATGCCCATTACATAAGGCTGCAAAATTGTATCAAAACTACGCATCTGCGTGCGATTTGATTATGCGAAGAAAACACATCGTTCGCAAGAAGAAGGGAAAAGAAGAGGGGGGTTTTATTCCGCGACGACTATGAGAGCGAGATGAATACTAAATAGACGCATTTTTGTGGACTCCGGGGCCTTATCTCTAGGTGGACGGCCTGCTATCATTGGTGGTTCTCATAGAATGGCTGATAACACGCGACACAAATGCGTACAGAGATTCAGAGCCTTTTCCGATTTTCCGTATATTCTCAGAATATGTACAAATTACTGAGAATTAAGTTACTAAAGACTGTTCCAGCATCACAAAAATTCTCCAGAAACAATTAAAAAAGCTAATAAAAAGTAATAATATCTTTAAATCTTGCATAGATTTTTAAAAATTCTTTAAACTCTTTAAATAGGGAAAAAAATTCTTTCTCAAAATATCTGACATTTCAAAATTATCGAAAGATTTAAAAAAGATTTTGAAGATTTTTACAAGATTTTTAAGGATTTCTAAGGAAAGCGTTAAGAAAATTGTCTTAAAACCTGAAAAATACTGACAAATTTCAAAAACTATAAAAAATGTTTGTGTGAAAATCTGAAAATACCTGAGAAACCTCAAGAATATTATTATTATTACATATTATTTCATTCTGAGTCTTCTGAGAATTTTTAAGCGGTCTAAAAAAAATTTCTGAAGTTGTGCTTAAAGCTCTTTAAAGAGTTTCAGGTTAAAAATATTTATTTGAACATCACTGTCGTGCTCAAAGCTATCACGTTTCGCGAACAAGTGTATCGACGTACATACCTCAAATTGTTCACCAATTAACTCAGCCGCTCGATCAGCTGAGCACCGCTGATTTGTAAAGCAAGTGCGTGTTCGCTGACCTCAAAAACTGCTACTTTGAATTTCAAACATCGGTCAGCCTTGATCTCAACTAATTAGCATCAGCAGTTGACTTTTGAATAAAAAAATAACATTATGTAAATCCTTTGTAAATCAGTAAAGTTTGGCTCGAGCATACATAAGGGTACATAAGGAATCGTAATGATTGTTGAATGTTCTTTTAAGCGTGTATACTGACACATGAATTCAGCAAAATATAAATCTAAAAACAAAATACTAAAATAGTAATTTTGAAATAGTTATTTTGAAACAAAATGCAAAAATCTAGCTGCATCTAAATCTTTTTAAATATTCTCTAAAAATAACTCTGTAGTATATACATATATATGCCATATTTACCTAAAATTTAATTTATCAAATATTATTTACTATGTTTAAGGAAAATGAACTATGCTAATTAAAACTTCATACTACATGTCTACTACTATTAAAAAATTAAAATATTATACGAAATATTTATTTTTTTATATTTGAAGAAACTTTAAAATCCTTGTATTTTTATTATATATCTTATAGAGGAGGGATATACGGCCACTCATGTGTATGGGATATACGGCGCGTAGATAATTTATAAATAATGCTTATAAAACGTCAAAATAACTTGTAAAATGTGTTTACAAAGCTTAAAGAATGATAAATATATAATATACAAATAATAATTCAATTTCAGAAAGGTTAATACGTACAGATAGCAATAGTGCAAATACGTGCACTTTGTGTGCTCTGCTCAGGCACAAGTGCTTTCTCACAGTCACAGAGCACCTGTGACGCAGCATTAATTCATGTGCTAAAAAAATTCCCAAACATGAGATGTATAAGACATCAAAGAATACAAAAGCTAAACACTTCTATTTGCTTTATCCTTTACTATCTCTGTACTTACGTATCGTATGAAATAACTGCTAAGCCTTTTACACTTCCACATTAATCATTTTACATAGATGCGATACGAAAGCCAATTGTCTAACATTGTTCAAAATATTTTATAGAAGGAAGAAATATTAACTTTTTAAACAAAAAATATTTTAATTTATTAATAAAAAGTTAATAAATTAAAAAGTTAATATGTTTAAAATAATTATCTGCGTTCACGGAGAGAATTACCACGAAAAAATGCGTTTTCAACAGGTTTAGTCAGACGGCACGCCTACTTTACCTCCTCCATGCCGCCAAACCCCCCACAGGCCGGGACTCCAGATTAACTATAGCTGGCAAGGATCCCGCGCGCATAAACCCTAACGTATTATATTCGATAATTAATCGTCACGTACAGTGATACTGCGTTTTCCAACAATTTTTATGAAAACAATTTGTACAATGAAAAAAGATTCAGATTTACATGGAAATAAGAAATTTTACTTATTCGATTTAGAAAGAGATTGTGCGCCGAGATCCAAGTGTACGACAACAATGCATATATACGGCACTGAGTAACGCGCTCGAATTCCCCCACCTAATCAAAAAGTGCGCGGAGCGTTCTCTCCATGAACGCGATATAATTGAAGTTAATTTGATATAAATAAGTTAAATTACAAGTTATTAACTCATTAACTTTATTACTTAACTTCTATATTTTTAACTGTATTTACTGCCCAACTCTAATATAAACATATGTAATTTGCTTAAATAAATTTACGTAAATTAGATGTTTTATTAATATAAAAAGTATTTCGATACTTCGCTTTTAATGTTTCAGAGTCATTGTACTTTCAAATGCTACGTTACAATGCTACGTTTGAATTACAATACTATTTCCGTCGAATATATACACCTATATTGGTTGGATCTAAAGGTAAGAATCAATCACATTCAACTGCTACTTTGTCGCTCAGTGAGCGATTGCAGTATTGAAATCACCCTTGCACGTAGTACTCAATGCATCCAATAAATTCGTAGATGTCCGGTGCGACTTCCGATTGGTTATCCCGAAGAGAGCAATATGGTAATAAGCCAATCAACGCCATCAACGTTCGCGTTGAAGTTACTAATGTCAGAGAGGAACCTTCTCTGCTAATGTTTAAAAATATCGACACTCGCATGCTCATTCGCTCGACGGCGATATCGAATATCGATACTTCTAGATGGCGTCGTAACATTACCGCCATACGGCGTTGCTCGATATCACTCGTTGCAATGTTCATGTTATTTCTCGAGAAGAAAAATAGTACGATAGGTTAAGCACAATATATCGTATTCTAAAGGAATAGAAAAATCTTAGAAGAAAAGAGGGAAAAAACAATATATTTGTCGCAGCTGTTTGTTCATATCGGTTACTTTAAAAATGCCGCGTAATAGGAATAAGATGTGGCTTCATTTCAAAAAAATAGATGTGAACACAGTGCAATGTAATTTATGCGCCAAGTACATGCGCTGGGGCAATACAAGCAGTATGATAACGCATTTGAAATCACACAGAGAAAAAAACGTCGCGGACAAAAAGGACGAGCCCAAGGAAACGAAATTGCCCATGAGGAAGATAAGGTCCATTGATCACACATATAAATAATAATAATAATGCATTTCCTCTTATGCTATACATATTTAAGAATGAATTTTATAAAGTCTCCTTTCACTTGTAGTCACTGGCTGAACAATGCTGACAACACTTCACACGCTGGAGCTGGAACAAGTTCAGAAACTGCAGTTGAGACACATGTACTTTGTCATTAATCATTTTATACTTTTGTGAATACATTTGAATTCTATTTTATTACTTTTGTTTGTTGTGATAGGAAGGATCACTTGTCACGCAAATGAATGGATCACTTATAGCTTCAACTTCTGAGGAGGCATCTTGTTCTGGTAAGATTATGTTTTTATATTGACAATTAAACAATTATAAAAAGGAGAATTGAAAAAAATGATAATATATATGTATCAATGATAAAAATAAATGATAATTATGAGTGCTTAACTTATAAATTTTATATAAACTATCTTATATAGATGATGATCATGAAGCTCAGGTATTGGATGCCTTTCTCTATTTCATCTGTGCTGATTACCGACCATTTAGTACTGTGCAATGTAAAGGATTTAAGTATTTGATGAAGAGATTGGCGCCTGTTTACAAAGTTCCTACCAAAAATGCAATCAAAAGAAGATTTGATGAAAAATATGATGCAATAGCCCAAATTTTTAAGCAAAAGCTGAATAAAACTTTACATATGACCATTACTATAGATACCTGGTACGAAACAGGATCATCCAAAAGGTTTTTAGGATTCACAGTACATTTCATAATGAGTGGAACCAAGAAGATAGAATCAGGAAACATTGAAGTTGTCGAATGGCTTGAACATACTATAGATTGGACTGTACTTGTGATTCTGAACATTATGACAAAATGGTGCATTACTATTGATAAAGTCACAGCAGTTGTGACTAATAATGAATCTAAAATAGTTAAAGCTGTCATAGAAATATTTGGTCGGGACAAGCATATAATCTGTTTTGGTCATATTATCAATTTGTTAGCAGAGAACTCTTTAAAAAACTGCGAAGGCCTTAATGATCTCATTAATAAAGTTAGGTCGATCGTAATGTTTGTGAAAAGTAACACCGATTTAACGAACGGGCTCTGTCAGTGTCAAATTGATTCGGATACATCTGAAAATGAGGTAAAGAAACTCATTCTGGATGCCAAAATGAAATGGATTGACACATTCTACATGATAGAACGATTCGTTGAGTTATGGAACATGATCAATAAAGTTTTACATAAGATGCCCGATCTACTGACTGCCGACGAGTTTGTTACATTACAAGAAATATTAGATCTATTAAAACCATTGGAATTCGTAGCGAAGGAATGTTTAACCGATAACTATATTGCGATATCAAAGATAATACCAGTTATCAAGTGTGCTATGGCTGAATATCAGAAGACTAGACAGACGATGATGTTATCGACGAGATTGAAAGAAATTATTGTAGCAGAATTTGAGAGGTGGTTTGGCCTAATAGAATTCATTGAGCCGATTTCTATCGCCACTATACTAGATCCCCGCTTCAAAACTATACACTTTCTAAATGCAACGGCTCTGGACAATGCCAAGAAGAAATTACAAAACATGATAAATGAATCCCACTTCGATGAATCTAATGGCGATCAGAAAGAAACCAAGTGCGATATTTGGTACTATCACAAAATTTTAACACACGAGCCGAAGGAGAAAGACGCGTTCACTCTAAAGAACGAGCTATCCTTATACCTGGTTAATCCATTAGCTTCCTTGGAAGACAACCCTTTAGAGAAATGGGAGAGCATGAGGCTGGTGTATCCCTCATTGTACACAATGGCGCTAAAATACTTGTCAATTGTGGGCACATCAGTTCCAGCGGAAAGATTATTCTCAAAAATGGGAATCGCAACGGTACAGTCAAGAAGCCAACTGAACAAGAAACGATTGAGCAAACTACTATTTTTGAATTCGGTAATTTAAGAATTTCAAAAAACTCACGTAATTGATTTCATTACCGATAATGCTAATGATTTTTTAAACAAACAAGTTATTAATTGATTCCGATTATATCTAATGTAACTGCTTTATATTTTTAACAGTAACAATTTTATATTTTTGAAATAAATCATTTTTTTCAATTATAATAATTATTGCTTAATAGCGTTATCTTTATTTTTTTGATCATTATTTCAATTCCTCTCAAGAAAGAACTTCACATCAATTCTGACATTCGTTAAGCATCTGCTTGTATTGCATATTTCCAAAATATTGATGGTATAAGTAAAAAGCTCCAAACAAATAAAGTTGTCCATGTGAATATCAACTTGATCAAATTTGATAATAAATTCGCGCGAATATATATCTATGCGCTGATATTTTTGGTAAAGGTGTTCAACGTCATTGAGATTCCCTCAAGTATTGATGTAAGCGAGTGTTCGCGACTGAATCAGGCATTCTTATTCAGTTTCTGCGATACTTTGCGAATCACAGATGCCGCTCGAGATCATTCGAAGAAGCAAATTGCTAAGACCCTACAGATTGGCGGTGATTGAGCCTACATTGCAAAGGCCTTGGAGACGTTTAACACGTCGGCATCGTCGTTTATGTGATCTGCAAAAAGCTTCTCTCGCCAATCGATTAGCGAGACGCTCCTTACCGGCGTCAAAATTAACGACTCTCTTAAAATTCTTATCCTTACATACTTGATTCTTATATATATCTTTATATATTAAAAAATATCTTTATACAATTTAATCTTGTAAAAAAATCAGTATTTAAAAAACTCTTATTTTTCATTTTTTAATACTTTTACAAATGGATTATTTTAATACTCAATGTTTAACTACTTTTTATCTTTGCTTATTAGCTTTATAAATTTATAAGCTTTGCTTATTAATTTTAATTGAATAAACGAACGTAACTATTACAGAATGAAAAGATCTAAGTTTAGTACACAATAAAAGTGACAAGTTAGTTACGCTCTGCAAGCAAAAGTTATAAGAATTTTTCGAGAAAACGAGGGAGTTACAGGCGTTTCTGAAATCGGTGACTTCGCTCGGTTCTAATTCCGAGTTTAAGCAGACAACCGTGCGATGATTTACGATCGCTCGTTAAGTGGTACTCCTTTGCATTTACGGCGATATTAACGACGTCGGGGCGCATCACTTCGAGATAACGCGAAGTGCTTAATTCGAGCACTTAAAATCATCGCCCGACGCGCGAGTATCCGCCGCTGATAGTAAACGCGCAAATTTATTTGGTGCATCGCGCCGCGCATCCCGAGCATGGTCACGTGGTCACCGAGGGAACCACGTGGTCACCGCTGGCGCCAAAAGTGGGCTAACTTCTCGCGTGTCGTAAATGGTCAACATAAAGATATGTCAGGGTTGGAAAGTTACTTGTGTAACGCCGTTACCGATACAGTTACTTTTTTTTAGTAATAGACGTTAGTTACGGGCTGGTAACATCGTTAGTTTTCTTTTTTACTACTGTAACGGTGATGTAATTACATTTTTTCAGGAACGGTAGCGAATTCAACAGTTATTTTCTACATTTTGAATCCATTTGACATTTTCCGTATGTGTGTGTTTAAGTCTCCAGCTGGTATTCATAATTTGTTATGTTTAAAATCGCCTTAAATATAGTTTAAAATGTCATAAATCAAACATATTGCAGCATACGTTTTAAGAAACAATTTCGAGTTTGAAATTATATTAAAAATTTTTAATTCAAAATTCAGGGTGCAAAAAAATATTAATTTTGCTGTATTTATAAAAATTTAATAAAAAATAAAAATGTTTTTAATTTGTATTTTTTAATTTGCATTTTTAACTCTTTCCTCTTCACATTTTTTGTGATCTTACAAATTAAGATACAAATATAATGTTGTTTTTATTAATATTTTAATAAAAAAAACATTAGAAAATTAAATTTCATGTTTAACTTTATCTAGTTTAAAAAGAATAATTCTAAACTAGTCGCTGCTTTTTCTTCCGTTATTCTAAACGGAAAAAAACCGAGAATCGTTACTTCTCAAGTAATGATAGTGATAACGAGTAACTTTTTAGAATTATTAGGTCGGAACAAAAGTTCGTTACGTGTGTTTTACATTAAATCTGCAATCGTTAATGATGACCAAATCGTAACACTAATGAAAAATAATTCACGTCACATGACACAGGACATCATAGAGATATTCAACGTATCTCTATGCAAATTTGTATGTACATAGGGTATATGTGTGAAAGTATCTAATCATCTAATCTAATCATATATCTATGTACAAATATCTAAACATTGTCTTTAAATTTTATTTTTTATTTTATTTAAATTTTTTATTTTATTAAAAAACGCTACGAATTTTTTTGTTCCGACTCAATAGTAACTAGTAACAGCAATGAGTTACCTTTTAAACAGTACCTTCCTAATCCCGAGATATTTTATTACGTTGCGAAATTTTAAATATTATGCCTACTCAAGCGTATCTTCGCTTCGGCTAATTTATAATTTATAGAATTCCGGACGGAATTCTGTCCATATGTAATAATTTTATGTGCCTATGTTTCTAAACAAGGGAAACACTTGAAAAATCAGGAAACATCGTAACACATGTATAAAATACACAACATTGAAATACACAAATACAAATACAAACATTAAAATATACAAATATGTACACACGGTAAATAAAATCATAAATAAAATTCTTGAAAAAATAAAGATCTTAAAAAATCCAACGCGAATTATAGATTGTCTAAAACGGACTTGCCATCAATCACGAACTTATAAAACCGTAACGATCGAATTTAATCAAATCTACCGCTTGGCACGCACAAATTTCTATTTTCAAATATTCAAATAATCGAATTTCTAGGGATATAATAATTTCTCGGAGCGTAATATCTTTAGATCGTCAGAATCATGATCATCCTTGGCTCTTCGAATCCTTGAGAGTCTGTACAGTCATGAGCTAAAAGGTTGCAACACTTTTTTTGAACGAGTTTCGGAACGCGCAACTA
>QKQZ01081495.1:0-11540 GCA_003595255.1 Solenopsis fugax | reverse complement strand
CAGTAAGCGTTCGAAGTTTCATATGGGGTTTCTCTGACCCACTTACGTGTTTAAGGGTTAAGATATTTTATTTATTATATTTCTCATTTAATATTAACTTGCAAGCAATATTGGAAGTTGTAGTTTAATTTTTAAATCACCTACTGTTATATGTTTAATCTTTCACTAAGAATTAATTAATTTTTATAAACCTTTTTATGGCATAGTGTAAAAGGTAGGCTTTAAAAAATGGATTTTCTAAATTTTTTAAAATTCAATTTCAGAATATGTATATCCTTTAAAAATAGTAAACTTGCAAATAAAAATAATAAGAATATGGTTGAGAAGGTTTATTATACATATTAATAACAAATAAAAAAATATTCAACATATATTAATAATAAGATTAATTACGCGATTTGAAAACTCATGTTTAACACATTCGCATTTAGCTTATCATGTATAAGTTAAATATATTAATCATTCGTTTATAAGTTAGACATGATTTATTGTTGACTACACAATTATGTAGTCTTAGAATGATAAATGTTAAATAAATAAATATTTGTTATAACTTAGCCAATTATGTTTAGGTGACATTTAGGTGATTATATAATCTTTGTGATGGAATGCCTTAGCAAACATAATAAATTTTATAAAAATATTGATTTAACGTTTATAATAATTGTAACATAAAATAAATGTAACAATGCAGAATAAAATCGCAACGTTAAATTATTATTAGCTACATAAATAGGTTAAAAATTACATCAATCTTATATGATTTTTTTTAATGACACTCTCATCGCTAATGCTTTTTTAAAAGTTTGTATCACGCACATTAAAGTATAATCTGAAACTTTTCTGTTTACATTTCTCATCACTCATTTATTTCATATTTTTATCACTTAAAGCTTTATTCAATAATAAAAAAAGATTGATGTGGTACGATTTAAGTAACCAGTACGTATTAGACAATTCTCTCTTAATCACAATTTTAACTAATCTAATTAATGTTATTTATAGTTTCGATAATAAAAAGCTAAATATATCAACTTAAAAAACAACGTAAAAGCATTTCTTGTGCAGATTTGATTTCATTATTCTAATAAAATTATACAAAGATTTGAATTTAATATAATAAAACTAAATTTTGAAAATTAATTATGTAAAATACACAGCTGATAATATTGATTATGTAAAATACATCTTTGCGAATAATGGAAACGTAAAATAGAAGAATCGAGGAGTCAAACTGTGATTAAAGATTGAATTATACTCATAAAATATCAATAGTGACCCGACCGTATAAATGACGCACTTGCAAGTATGCAGATTTCTCTCCGTTGTTGTTCTCAGAAAACTTAAGAAAAGTTATGCCCAACGTGTTAAGATTTACATTCGTACACCTCGCGGCCCGATGGAAACTTTATAGAAAGTTTTTTCATCCTGTACAAGAATTCCCAGCAGGGTGTGTTGCGTTAAGGGATATTCCTACAGTATCTTAACTTCAAATTTAACACATTTCGTCGACAAGATATCTCAGTGTTACCTACAGTACAATTGTGAAATATATTTCTTCGAGTAAAGGACAACTCATTAGCTATAACATATTTCCGTTTGTGTCTTATATATTCTTTTTCATATGTTTATATGTACTTATTATATATCCAACAATGCAAATATTATAAAACGTGTTAAATAGAATAATTTTTTTGATATAATCAATGTATAAAACCATAAAATTTAACAAAAAAATTGAATATTTTTCAAAGTTCTTAAAATTTTTTCTTTTTTCTCTACAAGTAATTAAAATGCGAGAAATGCTATTTGTGTATTAATTAATATAAAATTAAAAGTAGGTAAAATGTAATCGACTTTTAACTACGTTCAAAGAACGTTAAACTTAAATAATTTAACTATGAAATTTATGCTTTTGCGGTCGTAATCTCTACAATCGTTATAACTTTTAAATCCTCCTGTCACTTTTAAATATCTTTCTTAATACCTTTTACATCTTTTATCTTCTTTACAAACGCATCTCTTTAAACATGCTGCAAAATTATTTTTGTCTTAATTTATGATACTAAGAGATTAAAACTTCTGCAAAGTATTGTGTAAATTTGTAAAATAAGGTTTCATTAAAATAGAGCTATACAATTAACTTTTCTGTCTACTTTCAATATTTCACTTTCTTTACTCCAATCTCAAATTTTAAAATGTTATTATTATATTACCAAATTATTATATATATTTTATTACATTACCAAAAATATTAGTATTAATAGTGTTTCATTTATCAGTAGTTAATATCAAAATTTGTAATGAAAATATTTCTTTTTATTGCTTTATTTTCCAAATTTAGAATATGTAAGTAAAAATTAAAGTTAATTAATGTTTTTCCAATGGAAAATTTGCTGGTTAAACTATTGATTATTCAATTTTTCTATTTATAAAAAACTAATTACATATCAAACAGTACTTTTTGTGTATACACGTGATTCTGAAAGTGTCTCCATTTCTGCTCTAATTAATCTTTAATTAAAGCCCGCGCTACGAATAGTATCAATCAAGGATGAATATAATGTTTTTCAAGGATAACCGTAGAGAGAAATAAACCGTACTAAACAATTTAAGAATATTCTGCTGGTAAAATCGATTCGAGAACTCGAACACGAACGCAATTCCATTGGACGCGACAACAGCGTTTCTCCTTGAAATCATCGCCCGAGGTTTCAATCGTTTATCAATCGATCTCTGTAACTAAGTGTAGAATAGCCAATAGTACTTACAACTATAATCAAGCGAATTTCATGTTCAATTACATTATGCACTGTTGTCAACAAAACTTTCTCAACGTTTCTTCTTCCAAACAAATATTTTTAAGCTTTTATTTGAAATGTAAATTATGTTAATTTATATTTATTAACAATTATAGTATTCTAATTAAAGATTTATTTTATCACTTCAAACTGTTATTATATAATTTTTTATTTAACTATTAATGTAAATAAGTCTCATTAAAATCGTGATCAACGTAATAGATATTTCAGATACTTAAATTGTTTGATATTTAAAAATTAAAAAACCAGCGAAGATTCAGCTTTAATAATTTTTCTCATCGGTTATCTCTATATAAGTGAAAAATCCAATGTAAAGTTTTAAAATAGTGATATATATATATATATATATATGCAATGTAATTTTTTAACAAAAAGTTGGCAATCTATTTTTAATTTGCTCCAATAAATCTTCAACTCTCTTACATATACACATTCTTTAAACTATTTTTCCATGATGCGCGTATGCAGGTTTAATAATTTGATCATAAACCACTCCAAAAACAACACTCATAAAAATCCACAGAGTATCACAACACGTGTATAAAATACGAACACCATAATTCAGATCTACACCAGAAGTAATTTTCTCCGTGTTCATTTCCGTGATGCAAAAACGTTCGAAGATCCGGTCAAAATTGTCGTTATAATCACAACACACGATAGCTTCAATTTATCTTGTCAATCTGTCTCCCACCTCTTCAAGTAAAATTTCGTCCGATCAATGGAACTTGTATGTCACACGTGTTTCGGTACAATCGAAGCACGCGTCCGACGCTCTTCCGACGAAGTCTCGCGGTTAAATGACGACGCGCCGCACAGTAGTCGCTATGACGCTACCTAACGACGCCCACCCTCGTTGTGCCTCCCCTGCCGATCGGTGGTGCACTTGCTTGTCTAAGAACGCCGATGAAAACAAGTTCAGGACTGTGGTAAATGGAAGCAAGCTCATTATAGTTTTTATATCCCTTTTCATCATTATTATTCACTCTATCTCTAATCTACTAAAACTTACAAACTTTGTAATCATAATATTTTCGCTTGGGTGTCAAAACAGTTTGCTTTGTAATTTTCTGCAATTCTAATCTGTTTTTGCTACATTATAACCGCTAATCAATAGACAAGATATATTTCTTTCACATTCTGATTCTCATGTTTAAATTATAGCGTATATTCTCTATTTTTATTATCTCAGACTACGCAATAGTTTATAGCTGAACCCCGCCTTTGCCATTAATTACATCAGTAATGTGATGTTCACGTGACCACTATATATCTCCATTCTTTTCGTTGATTTTTCTTTGAATTAACTTTCCTTTTATCTTTTAATAACGTAGATCAAATAATAATTACAGTAATAGCAATATTAGAAAACCCATCGTACAGTAAGCTCTGTATGAGTGTTACACTTCAATTTAAATTGTGAACACATGCAAGTAAAACCACAATAACTTAAAGTATTATCGATATTGGCTAAATAGAGCCATATAATAATTCTTTAATTTATAATTTAAATTAAAATAAGTTTCTATTTTATATTACTTTAACTTAATATCACTCTAATTGATAATTTTATTTTTAATTCTTTCTATCATTGTTTCATTGCTACGATACAGTATGAGATCTGTTACTGAGAAATGTCTTACAAGAAAGAAGTGTAGAAAATGTACAAATGCTCATGAGGGTTGTGAGAGTTTTTTTGCTGCCGTTCAATTTCGACCTTTTCGTATGGAGTAACTCAACCCTGCTGGTTTTCTCGAATGGCGTGTGAAAATTTACACTTGTCGCAAGGCGCGTTATTGACATTAAATTATTATACTCTACAAACATTTGATCAAAGTCTTAAAAAATTTATTAAAACGAGTGAATTTATAGGCCATCATATTGAATTACAAATCATAAAACAAGCGTTTAATCCCTCAAAATTACAACAATATAATTCACCTTTACATTATTTCTGGTAAAACCTTGGGTAAAACACAAAAAATGATAATCTTTATAATTTAAATATTCCATATAGCGATATAAGTACAAGATATAAAATAAGAATACTTTTTATGGTTAGATGTAGGACTCAATAGAAATCATTCTAATATTAAAACTAAATAAATATATTTTTAAAATTATCTCAAAAACATTATTGCCAAATAAAAAATAAATAGTAATTTTGTTGTAAAAATTAGTTTAATTATTCAGTAAAATAGATTGGTAATAACAAATTAAGAATAAAGAAAAGTAATTATAATAGTTAGTATTTAGTTCTTTAAAATCTACTTTTTCTATTGTACCATGTTATAATTAAAATTAACACTTCAAATAACTTGTTATTGTCCTAAAATTGATTATTTTATTAAATAATAACATATATTTATATTTATATATATTACAATAATAATACATTACTTATATTTATAAAATACTTTTTATGTTTGTTAAGTACATTTTCAAAACCAATTTTTACATTATTAATAAATCTAGCTGTTAGATTATTTCTTAAACTTACATCTCAAAATTTAGTGTTTAGTTGTTTGCTTGTCACATCATAGATAATTATGATCGCGTAATATTTTCATCATTCTAGATGATTTTGTCGTATCAGGAAAAGCGAATTCCATTTCCATTTCCAAAAACATTGAAACAATAAACGGAAGAATACACTTGTAGAAAGAAAGCAGTAGACAAACTATAATAGTTTCGAATGAGAGCTTGAAAGTATACGTATATAGAGATTTTCCTTGTTTATCTTTTTTTCTTTAGAACTTTTAAGGATAACATTAAATTTATTGTATTTTTTCAGGCATTATAAAGCAAAAATTCAGTGTAATAATAGTTCTTACAGATTTATTTAAATTAAGAATTATATATTCTATTTAAATATTTAATACCACCATTTAATAATGAAATTTTTGCCGTTTATTGCATTACTTGCGAAAGCTATGTCGAAGCCATCTCGAATGACTCTCGATCGCAGGTCACGTCTAAAAGGAGAATGCCACGGCGCGAATATAGAGCTTAATCGAATTTGCAAAATAAAGGATCTTGTCGTGTCAATAATGAGATCATAATAATACGGGCTGCTTTATTTCGTCAGAATGTAAAGATAATTTCTTTGAAGGATAATTTCAAACGGAAATCAATGTTTATTAAGGCAATTTTTACTAAAACTTTATAAAATTATCAATTATAAAGGGAAATATGAGAAGAGAAACAAAAAGATAAAACAATTTTTCACAAAAAAAAACGTTTATACAAAAATAGATCTTTTTGGGACCTGAATAAACAAAGTATTTGCCGATGGATTTTTAGTCGCTAAAAATGAATCTGGCAGTCAACGTCAAAGTTAGCTATCACAATTTTGAGAATAACACTGTAAAAAAATTCAGTAAATTTACATATAATAGATGTAAAAATTACATGCCTAGTCCCGTAAATATAAAAAAGAATCATGTAATTTTATAGAAATTATGTAATTCCACAAAAAATATGTAGATTTGGTTTTATTGAGTAAATGTATCTTATTTAATACGGAAAATTACGTATATAACAGGATATTTAAATATTGTAATTATCTAAATTTTGTAACATTACGTAATACAACAATATTCCATATATCGTTGTGAAATATAATGTGATTAACGTTCACTGTGCATGCGTATAAACTCTGCCCACCGAGCATCACTATGTGCAGGTACAGTAAGTAGTCATTCTATTGTTTATAACATGTATGATAGAGAGACAACATTTGAATGTATAATATATATGTAATACAATTGCAAAACGTATTGACCTTATCATTTCTTTAACTTTCCATACATATTGTAAATTTACTTCCTCAATCTGCTTAATTACAAATCACAAAATTAATCTTACCCTTGTATATTGTATTGCAAATTTACAAATGCGTTTAAATTTATAAATATTTAGTAACTTTACGCCTATTATAGTGGGTAATTTTGAGAAAATTTGTTTACAGTGAATGACATCAAACAATTAAAACGATTTCTAGGATTTTTAGGACGTTACAGCATCAAAATTTTTTTCAAATTTCGTTAATATTATGCGAAAATATCAACTTTCATCTTTAACATACATTTTGTCCCATTTCGATTTGATCCTTTCGTTTTCGAGATAAGCTAAAATAAGGGACACTGATCGCGTGCATTCGGTATTAATATCGCGTCTAACATTATTTTCTTGCAATTATTGCGAATAGTTATTTTCCAAATATTTTTCACTGCTAAATACAAATTGGTTAACTGAAGGCTGTCGCATCTCAATTAACCAATTCACTGGTAATGAGTCATATATGAGCTCAAAAGAACCACAACTGGTCATGACTCATATATGAGCATTATATGATGTGAAAGCTACATTTAGTTAACGAATTTGTGTTTAACAGTGAAAAATACTTCGGAGCTGACTATTTGTACTCATTGCAATAAAGTAATGCAGAAAATGATATTAATATCGAATGCAAGAGATCAGTATTCCTTATTTTAGCTGTATCTCGAAAAAAAATCAAATTGAAATGGAACAAAATGCATATTAAAGTTAAAAGTTGAAACATTTTCATGGCATTAAAGAAATTTGGAAAAGAATTTCAAGCTGATACTACAAAGTCCTGAAAAATTATAAAAATCATTTTTTATCTCTTTGATGCCATTTTTTTTCAAAATTATAACGTGATAGCTAAATTTGCCACCGCATTTATTTTCAACAATCAAAAATTTAACGGAAAACATTTTGTTTATTCAGGACACATAAAAGTGTTGAACTGAGTTATATGCTAATGGAAAGAACGATTTTGCTAAATATCCAAATATTTAACTAGACACAAATCAGAAAATATTTTCTTTGAACTGTTAAAATAATTGTGTAGGATGATAAAAACCGGTTGCTAAAATATCAAAATTTTGTGCAGCATTTTTGTCATGTTGCATAATTATTTTGATCGTCCAATAAAATTATTTTTAGACGTATATCTAGTTAAATATTTAATTACTTCAGCAAAATTTTTTTTTTGTGAATATTTAATTAAATTTTACTTTTACTTAAATTTCGAGAACGATTGAATAATCGAACAATCAAAATCACATTCAGCTAAAATTCTATTTGTAAAACTTTGTCTAATGCAAAGTATCCTCCTTAAATATAATCTGAATGTCATTAATCTGAATGTATTGTATCTAAAAGAAAAAAAGAAAAAATGAATTTAATTTGTCATAAATTTTATTTTAATGAAACTTTAAGAACATATTTGAAACAATCTTCTCAAATACAATACTCTCAAATTTTAAATAGTAACTGGAAACGTAAAGTTTGTAACATTAAGAATTAAATTCTTGCTTTCAAATCTCAAGAATAATGACACAATTTTGAATTGCGCGCTTCTGTGAAATTATACAAATGACAAAGCCAAAAGCACAGCATCATGCATTAAGTAACGTGAGAAATTGGGCTGTGGGTGTCGCATACTAACTGCAACAGCAATTCTGTGATGCAAATTGCTACAAGAGCTACATGTAAACATCTGAAGTACGCAATTAGATAAAGTATATTCTTGAAATACGGCTTCAATCAAAGCATATTTCATGTGAAATATTGCTTTAATGACTTAAAGATAAATAAAGAAACATTTGCTATTATTATAATATACTTTTGAATTCATATAATAAATTATTTAATATTACTTTTCTCACATATTTAGCTTCGTAATTTAATGTTAGTGTTATAATATATTACTCTTTAATTCAAATAATTTAATAATACAAATAAAAGAATAGTTAACGAAATATATATTATATATACACATATAATTTTGACTATTTTACCGTAAATTATATTTTTATTGAAACTAAGAGAGATTATTAGTATTAGATGTATATACATATATATTAGTAATAAATTACGTGTAACTTTATTATTAATAGTTATGTATAAATAGTTAATCACAAATTTATTAAAAATCAATCGTCATAGATTTCTATATTAATTGTTATTTACATAGGAAATATCATAATTATTAAGAGAAATGTTTATTATTTACATATATTATAAATTCTTTCACATAAAATCTATTTTAGAAGCTTATGACTTTATTTTCTCTCATAAATTATTAATTACACGAAATATGTACGCATGATACAAAAATTATTACATTGCTAACTTCTAAGCTCTGTTAAATAGATAAAACCATAAGGGATACCACAAGATCAAGAATGGATCATTTAACTTCATAAGAGAAATGTCCGTTATACGGAGGCTTTAAACTCTGAAGTTAACTCCCAAATCCCTACACCTTCAAACTCGAGTTAAATTACATTTAAATTTTAAGCCAACGTGATTTCGTCACTTCTAAAAAATTGTGATAAATATCAAAGTGAAAAAAATATAAATCTTGATTTTTTAAGAAATTCTATCGTATCATTTATAATAATTTAACAATTCTTTCATTATTATCCCTTTACCAAACGTATTTTTATAGAAAATTTATGATAAATGTAAATAAAAATTTCCTTCTATAAGTATGACATTAATTAAATCTTCACAATTTTGCTAAACAGGATACTTATTTATAATTTTAAAAAATATGCTTTTCGTTTAAAAAATCTAAGAAAATATTTGGTATCTAAGTAAAAATTTGACAAACATTATAGCTTATTTATAGTCCAATAGATAATAGATTAAATATTTATAATTTTTTACGATTGTCTTTAATAATCAGATTGTCTTACAAATAAAAAAAATGGAAATAAAAAACATTTTTATACAAATTATATTCAAAAATATTTTTTCTATCAGAGAAAGCTATATAACGTTATGAATTTCCAAAATATACTGAATCTTTATTTGAATAGAAAACAATATATGAAAAATTAGAAAATAAAATTAGATTAATTTCCAATTAATTCAATATTGTATATAGAATATTACGTTTTTAAAATACATTTTATGTTACCAAATAATTATTTTGAGTTTATAATAAACTTATAACATGCTTTAAAAGTGCAATGCATTATACTATGTTAATAATAATGTTTATTAATAAAAAATTATTTCGTATGCATTTGAATAAACAATTAAAAAAATCTTTTTATTTTCTCACTTTTAATAATATTATTTAAATAAAAAAGAATTATGTATATCTTTTTTATTATATAAAATAATTTTTAACTTTTATATTTTTGTCATAACATGTCATATATAAACTAAACTCGAAAAATACGTAATTTAAATTTTGTTCTTACATTTATAAGAACAGAAAAATCTAATATTATTTCTAATTAATAAAACATTTGCTAATATTACAATAAACAATTTTATTATGAAATTAACTTTTATGGGAGAGAGAAAGAGAGAAGAAATGTTAATTTCTAATATTTTAAGTACTATATTTAAATTGTGTATCACATCTATACAAATGCTTAAATTTCTTTTTACCATCAGTAGATAAATCATTTATGTATAAATTAAATATAAAATATAAAGATATTGTTAATTGGTTCGTAGCTAAATTAGTTTTGTAATCTATAAAATGAGTTTAGTGTGCTAAAATAATTAAAGAAATTTAACCAATTGTTGGTGTTCAACTTTACGATAACATAGCGATCTTCAAAAATTAATCTCGATTAATTTAGATTTATGCAAAAAAATGCAAATTTGATATATCACGTAATAATCGTACTATCATAATGAACTATTTTAAAGTGCTATAATGTAAAAAATAAATAAAATTAAAACTCGCAACTCAGGACGCTAACTTGATCACCGTAACTGGATAATACCAGTACGGGTAACAAATGCTCAGTTGGTAAAGTAAAAGTATCGAGTACTGATACGCGAACTTTTTTAAAAAAACTAAAGAATTAACAAATACTTAATACTTTTATATTACCTTTATTATCAAGCAAATGAAATTGATTATCAGTATTTTGGAGTATTTCTCTGGAATTACATGTTATGCCGAACATATTCTCCATTTCATGCCTTTCCAGGTCGACGAGGATACCGGCGACGCCACTATCAACAACGCTGTCGCCCAATTTCGTCAATAATACGTCGCGATGTTACATAAAAGTCAAACCTCGACACTTACATAACGCGAGACATTTGAGACGCGATGAAGACAACGGGCGAATAACGCAATGTATGAATCGCCGTGTAAGCGAAATATTTACACGCTCATGTAATCGGCTCTTACGCGCGTGAACGGCTGCGCCTTGCCCTCTTCTAGAATGCTACAAGGTAAGAAGCGCCGTTTCGTAACGCAAGAGTGTGAGCATTTCAAAGTCAGCGGGTTCGCAGGCTTTGTCCAACGAGAGTCGTAACAAGAGCCAGGATGCCGAACAAAACAGAAACAAAGGTCCGAAATCAGAGATGGACGAAGACATCAAGATATCCTGTAGTGTCATTTAGACTTTACAGGAAATACTATAGAAGACATGAGATGATGAGCGAGGATAAAGTGCTATTGCGAAAGATTGCTCTCTGATGTACCAAACGACGAACATAAACAAAGATTTCTGCTTTAAAATAGTAAATAATTAAAAATAGCGAAATAATTAAGGATGTTTTAGCTATACAATATAGCTAAAAGTTATCAAAATTTAAAAACTTCAGACCAATCCAGGTTTCTTAAATATTTTTTTTTTTATCCTAATTAAGAGGATGCTATACTGACGGGAATTACCGACACATTACAGTGTTCATTAATTTTCGAAT
>QKQZ01081494.1:0-11560 GCA_003595255.1 Solenopsis fugax | reverse complement strand
TAGGGTTGCGCGCAAATCGAGTGTTTTCGACAAAATTCGGTATCACTCGGCATTGGCCATCGTCATAGGGAATTTCACGCGTAACTATGCAGGGATGCTTTTTGACAGCCAATCATGGGTCGTGCGCGTTTTCTCGTACCTCGTAGTTCGTACATGCGAGCGCGCCCTGAGGGATCGTCTCACAGGAAGGGTTAAGAGAGTTGAAAGGATCGAAGGACGGACCGCAAAAGTGTGGGTAAAATCAGTTAACAGCGGAGATAAATCGGATCCTAGTTGTCAAAAAAGATAGTTCTTCGCGGTCTGTAAGAAAGCGGAGTTCGAGTATCGTACGTTCAGGTCCAGGTTAGCCTTTAAATTTGTGGTGTGTCTCCTGTTTCCCTCCTCCTCCCTCTGTGTGGAACCTGGTTTGACACTTTCTGACTTGTTTCTCACATATACAGCTGTTATGGACATGGTGATCACGAATTTGCAACAACAACGTCAAGTGACGGAGCAGCTGCGCCGTGAAGCCGCTCTGAAACGGATCACGGTGAGCAAGGCCGTCGAGGACATCATGAAATACATCACTGAACATGAGCAGGAAGATTGCCTGCTGGTGGGCTTCTCGTCACAGAAGTCCAATCCCTTTCGTGAAAAAAGTACCTGTATCGTACTTTAAGCCAGCATGCTTGAAGTGAGAAAGGATGACAGAAGAGGAACAAACTACCATATCAATTTTTGCATCTTTGCTATAGTATGTTGGTTCGTTTCGGCAATAAGCATATTCATAATCATAGGATTTAAGTAATTTCCTATTTAAATTATTTTCTAATATATATATTTATATAAGATCGTTGAAAGTGTATGAAAAATCAAATTTTCTACTTAAATATTTGCTGTTAAAAATACATATTTTGCCAAAGTTTTGTAAGATTCTCAAAACAGTTATACAATCTGTGAGTACAATGTGCGAGTTACACAAGAATTTGCCTTACATTTGCCTTACATTTCTGCATCTGATCAGAGTTACTGCAGTTGTGGTCCATACATTTACAATAGTATAACATATTTTTGTATACATATATAAAAAAAGATACTATACATTCATATGCATTTAAATCATCAGAATATTACTATCGCAGTGCCAAAAATAATTTTATCTTCCTGTATCTAAACTATTATCCTAATAAAATGTGTTAAAAATAACAATATTTTGACAATAGTTACAAACAACCCAGAAGATTAAATATCAGATGAAACTGACGCCAGTCTCTTTTTAATCTGCTTCACAATGTAAATTGATCAAGATTGTGCAAATTGGTTTCTTTTATCAAGTACCTACATCCAAGTTCAAGACTGACAACAATGAAATAATATATATTTAATACAATATCCATTTTATTTTAAAAAAGAGCAAGATTTTAATACCTACAATATCGCTGGTATATTAAGGCCTTTTTATTGTGATAAAATATAGCGTTTAAAAACAACAGTATTTTTATCTTATATACTTAGTAAATATTGTATCTATTTGTTTTCTTACATATTTCTCTTTATCATATAAAATCACTTTTAAGAAATCAAATGTGATTGCTGTATATTAAAAGTATTTTTATCACGCAACATTACATTCTACATTTGTAATTACTTACAATTGTTCAGCAATTATGTTTCCTTGTTCTTTTTAGCTCGTTTTGCCTTTGTTGGACCATCAGACTTGCTTATTTCGGAATATATTTTTTTAAATTTAGGCACTAAATCAGCTGTTTTCTTATAGGTCTTCAGAACTGAAAAAGAAGCGTAAATTTATAAATGTTTATATATTTATTTCCTTTTCTGTCCAAGTAACTAATTTTTTTACTCTCTACATGTCTCTCTTGATCAGTTATTGTAATTGATATTACTTACATGATTGCTCGATCGAATCGATCGGTGGAGGTCCGGGTTCCTTGTCTAGAGCCAATCTCTCTACTATTTGTATTTGACACTCCAATTTATAGGATTTGAACATGGACGGATGATACTCCATGTCGAGTCGATCGATCGTTTTTTTCCACAGCTCAACTTCTTTGTCGCTTACATGATTCTGCGTGTCGTAATATCGTAACGCTTCACTCTTGTCTCCTATGTTTCCTAAGATAAAATTAAGCTCGGTAAGAAACATTTTAAGTTTCTTTCCAATCGTGTTAATATAATTAAGATATACCTTGGTATGCAATTTTCGATAGATAAAAACCTCCCAGTTCGGCATTTGGAATCATGTAGCAGAGATTAGTTTGAGTGTTTATCCGCATTGTTAACGCGCACACTATCATTCTTTCTTTAGCGGCACATTTATTTAATAAAGCGCTAAAGAACAATAGATTGTCTGCGAGAAGAGAAATAAAGATTACAGTTTGACATTACTTTAGTAAATCGAATGTTATCTCGCGCATTATAAATTTTCGTATTGTCTTATATTATTGTATTTCGTATTGCGTTACCTTTACGAGTGCTACCATAATCCGCTCTGACAAAGTATTTCCGTTTAACGTGGTATCTGAAAAGATCGTCGGGTATAGGCTTCACGCCGATTATCTTGATAGCTGGTGGGTGTATATGCCTTATGTGGAAGAGCTCCCTTTGCGTGAAACGCAGCTTTTTACCACCGATCAATTCCTTAGTTTCCAAGTTAACGTCCTCTGGTATCACAAGATCAAGTTCCTCGCTATCACTGTCCTCCTAAAATAAATCAAGCAAATCGGATATAAGAAATAAAAATCCAAGATATTTTATAATATAGATGTAGATTTTATATCATAGTATGATATAAACAAAATTGTTGATTACTCAAGAAATATATATACCTCATCATAAAAACCTTCACCCTTGAAATATGTTGATCTTGACAAAACTTGATTAGTCGCTTTGCTTAGAGGTTTTGTACTCAGGCATCTACGTTTTCTGTAAAAAGTGATACTTGTGTTTTTACTCGTACAAATATTTAACAACGTTATAAAAATGTAATATTATTCTTATTAATATAAAGACTTACCTGCCCAGAGTACGCACGACCAAATCAATCTCCAGACCATCATACATCTGGAAGCATAAACGTCCAATATTTTTGGACGGCGCTTTAATCTGTTGCACCAGATCCACCAGCGATGTCGTTCTGTAAACGTCCATGTCTGTCTTCCTCGATAATATCTCTAAATCTTTGTAGAACTGATTGGGCACCCAACTTTTTCCCAAACCAATCACGTGCAATTTAATGTCCAAGTCCTTCAACTCCTGCGCCTTGCTCCTGATGCGATACTTTTCATCGTCTGAGAGTCTGGGGATATGACAAGTGATCAAAACTACCCTGCGTTTGGTGAGGACTGTTTTTATCTTCACAAAAATATCCATAGAGTATGTCAATGCATTGTAAAGGGGGTAAGTGTCCTTGGATTCACATTTCATGCCCTGATAATCCTTCAGGCCGTTTTTAGCTGTAAAAATTATCAGAAACTTGTAAGAAAGCTGTGTGGCCTATATTGTATTCTTGGAGCACGCTATGTTCGCTATAGATTATAATTGTACTTACTTATTTTTCTGATTTGTTGTAAATCGTCCAGGGTGACAACTCTCAGTTCATGCAAAGTCTGAATATTCTTCCATGCTGAGTTCACATCACTTCCCTCGGTACCAAATAATACTACACCCATCCAATCTTGCATACTCCATGCTAGTTTTTGCCGAAGAATTTGTTTATATAGCTGAAAGGATAATTAATGACAATCATTTACACACGACTTATTAAACAAACCGTGTAATGTTACAACCAACCTTGAAAAACTTTTCAATATGACTGAGTTTGCTTTCTGGTTCTATCTCAAACATTTTTTGTGTAGTATCGACGAGAAACAATGTAGCTTCTCTTACTCCGTACCATTGGCTCGCTTGCAAATCTTCCTCCTCATCCATATTGTAATTTTGTACATTGAGCGCCATTTCTATTATTATCAATTTATTATCAATTATTTTGCAATTATCATGTAAATAATGTACCTCAAATAACTAATGTAGAGAATATTATGGATATTTTTAATTTGTCTAAAAGACATCACAGAGAAGAGGCAGCCTTTCATTATCAAGTTTTTAGCTTGTAATTATAATAAATGTTGCGATAAAACTTGTCAATTGAGTGCATGTTAGCAGAAGTTATATATTGTATTCCTTTTTTGAACTTAGTACCAGGATTTAGATCCTCTGACTCAAAAGATCTATAAAACCTAAACAATGAAAAACAATCATATGTACATGAATAAATTTCTTTTCAAAAAAGGAATAAAATATATAACTTCTGCTAACTCAATTGGCAAGTTTTATTACAACATTTATCATAATTACAAGCTAAAAAATTAATAACAAAGGGATGCCTCTTCTCTGTGTTATAAAAGAAATATAATTTCTCTAAAACAAGAAGTATAATTTCTTTAGTTCCTGTTATATTGCTAATGAAAATAAGCTTCGATGCTTCAATAAAAAAAGTGATAAAATCTTATTGTTTTAAAAATTCTAAACAACTCCCCGATGGAGTTGCATTCAATTGCACATGCTAATCACAACAATCAGTGTCTCTTACGAAATACTGGCACAACTTTTTCTTCTTTCACTTTGGTAAGAGGCTCTCGTAGAAAGACGGGTAGAGACGGCCAGACAGGTTAAGCAGGGTTAGGTTAGCATCTATTACTTGAATCGGATGCGCGACGCGCGTTTATATAAAAACAGTGACCGATCTGTTCGTTAGTTACTAATTTTAATTTCGAAATGTTGTCAGAAGAAATTACAAAAATTATTCAGAAGTAAAACATATCGTAACATAAACCTTGCAAATATATTTGTATGGATAAAAGAACACATCAAATTCTCGGACGTTTCTCTCAATGTAGGAAAGGATAATTTTTCAATAAAAATTATTATTATACATACTGTAAGAAAAATTAATAATTAAATTAAATTAAAAATAACGAGAATTTAATTATGCGTTCTTTAAGATCGCTTAAAAAATCGTAAAAATTGTTAGAAGATATGTCGATAAATAAGGTAAGCGAGAATTGGGTCTTACAGCGCTCAAAATACAGAAAAATATTGTCTAAAGTATCAGGAAAGCAGAATAGGCAAGGAAGTTGCCGAGAGTACGCTAGGTGAGTCTTGTATCGGTGCGCTAATTAGTCAGCGTTCGAGGCGGGGGTGTTTCTATCACCAAGTATCAGCGCGGGATGTATGTCCACTACTGTATGTATATACATATCTCCTAAAAAAAACTAATATTCTCTATCGCATGTGACGTGTGTCTATTTGCGGACAAGAAATCGGCTAAAAAATGTTTTTGATAAATGATTTTCAGAATGGAATATTTAATAGAATAATATAATAGAATTAATATTTCATAGAAATTTATTTTACAATTTATATAATCGCTTGGCCCGAGCCAAACAATAAAAACATTATACAGCCTAATGCATCAATAACAGCTATAAATAGAAAAACGGCAGGCCAGCTGTGTGTCACATGTAAAATATGCCCGGAAAAATATACACCAAGAAAACCTGAAAAAATAAAAAATAAATAAATAGCTGTTTATGCGAATATTTTTACATTAATTATTACAAACCAGGTATCGCGCCAACAGTATTCATCAAACCAAATACGCTGCCAGAGTGCTTTGGTGCAAGATCCGACGGATTTACAGCGATAGCGTTATTGTGAAAGCCTGAGCCACCGATAATTAACGCGAGACAAATTACTGCATTTTGAAAACTGTCCACTTTCACTACAAGAAACACATACACAATATAAATTACCATAATAGCATTATATACTAATTAACTTATAAGTCTCGATTGTCAAGATTAGAGTTACCTAAGAATAACAGACTTCCAATTTCGATAACAAAACAAATTGTCTGAATTGTTTTGCGTGTCACAGTCACGGAATAGCCAGCTTTAATGATCTCTTCCGACAAAGTTTTCCCCAAGAATGTACAAGGTAGCATCGACAGCCATGGCACCATATTTACAACCCAACCCTATTAATTAAAATTATTCGACATAATGTAGCAAGAAAAAAATGACTACATTATTATTTCTCATTATTACAAATTATTTAGTTACTTAATTTTTTCTTAGCTACGAATTTGAAATATTTTTTATTATCTTTGTTGTAGAACAAGTTCTACAACTTTTACTTTCCACACAGATATTTTTCTTTCTAGGCAATAATATTGAATGAAAGTTAGCTAATAAAATTACCTTAACTTCAGGAAATGTGTCGTGGAAATATGTAGGCATCCACGAAAGTAATACAAAGAAACAATTATTTTGGCAAGCATGTCCAATAACACAGGACCTGAAAATCATAATTAAGCAATCACAAGAACTGATGGGATATTCGATTTATAAAGCTGTATATACTTTTATTTATAAAATCTATGATCATATTTTGTAATGATAATTTTTACAATTAATTCAGAACCTTTGTGTAAGCTTAAGCATATATGCGTAATTTAAATCTCATTACTTTTGAGTACAATCATAAATCTTGAAAATCAATAAAATATTAGGAAAACACAATTGACAAAGAAATTGTGCTAAATTTTCAAGAATTTCCCACATTTTCAAAAATTACGATAACGAGGATTTGAAATTATAAATCGCGAAAAAATTAATTATAAAGATTATAATTAATAATATAATAATTATAAAGAAATTTCTCTTTGTACTTCCAGCGTACATAAATTTAAAATATTACATGCATCATAATTACCAGAAAGGAGGTTGTGACAATAATTTGGACCAAGGCAAAGTATAGCCAGTGGTCGACTTGGTAGAAGCTGCTTTTTCCTTAAAAGGCAGGGTGTGATAGCTTAATAAAGCTGTCCATGCCAAACTCATGCCCCCTATATACGTAAATTAGTAAGCATCATAAAAGTATCACATTTCTGCTTGAAAAATTAACAAAGAAATGTATTCAACTATTAAATTATTCTTATGTGATATGTTCCAAAATTATCTTTTATCTATGGATTCAATTGATGTCGATTTACATAAGCTACATAGTACCTAACACTCGAAAGACAGTCATCCAGTTATAATTCTCCAGAAGGTACGAGCCTAAAGACCCAGTGAGTAGAGTGCCCAGAGCAGATCCGGACGTTAGTAAGCTAAAGAAAGAGGCTCTCTCCGCCTCGTGCAAGCGTTGACTGATCAAGCTAATCATGCTAGGAAAATGCATTCCTGTAAGTGACAGATGTTGTATTAGCCTCCAATACTTTCGGTGTAGCTGCGTGACTTTTGAAAGTTACCTTGGAATGCTCCGTTTATCATTCTCACCACTGCAACGAGCAATACGGAAGTTCCATCCCCGGAAAAGAAATCTATGATTTCTGGCATGAAGAAGGTTGTCATCGACCAACCGAGGGCAGATATCCACAATACTCTCTGCCCACCAATCTTGTCGCTAATATAGCCACTGGCTACTTGCGTCAACATGTATCCCCAGAAAAAGCTCGATAATATTATGCCTGAATCAGATTTTGACCAATTCTTTTCCTGACTGACAATAGGTATCAATAAAGGGACAGATGTGCGCGTGGCATATATCAGGCATGTGCCACACAGCAACGACAGGAACCATTTCTGCCTTTCCCTCCTGAATAAAAAAACTTCTCATATTCTAATCTTGACAATGCCAATTGTAATAACAATTACAAGAGAGAGTAACTTTGATCAAACTTTGATTAATGTAATTGACAAAATTACTCAAAACAAGATGTTTAATATAATTTGTTATCTTTAATCTAATCTATTTTTTCATATGTTAAATAGCAAAAAATAAATAATTCTATAAACATAATACAAAATATCAAAACAATAGAGGTATTGCTTGATAAATTAATAATTTTTTAAGTTAATCAGAGTTTGGTCTTATATAGTCACCATAAATATTCATCGATAAATAAATAGGGATTAGTGACTCCTTTTGGAAAATCTATGAGAGATCGGCGTGTCCTCAATTATACCTCGACCAGGAAGTGGTCCTGTCATCAAACGGAGTACCCAATGATATTTGTAACTGCATCGTTCGTAGACTCGCTTAGCTCGTTGACTTCGATTTCCACGTTAGAGCGTCGGCTCTCGTTCCGCCGGAGCACGCCATGATTTTCACGTGCATGTTTAGCTTTGTTGACATGCGATCAAGCTGTCAAAATTCGTACACATCAACATTAACCTCCGCGTGTCTTCATTTTCATTCAGGAGCCGGGAGCTTCCGACGCGACCTACAAGAGCGCTGCCACAGTTTACGTTCGATCGAGATAGACGTACTACGTCTGATTAAAAAAAAAATTCGGTTTAGGATGATTTTCGGAACAAGCTTCAATTTGCTTCGATTCGAAGCCATCGCAAAGTAAAAATTTTTAGGCTTGATTTTTGGCCTAGTAAAGATTTGGGCTCTGTTCCAGTTCAAACACTTATTTTGTCGTAGCCACATAAAATATGAATAAACGAATATAAATAAAATAAATATGAGATAAAAATAACTATGTATACAGCCTGAGAGATTATATCTTATCGAAACGCGATGAGAACTTCGCATTAGATTAGATTTTCTACGTGTTGCTTTATGCAAATCCGCCTGGACAGACCCTTGACATTTATATCGATAAGCGAAGAGGCAAGGGGAAGGGGAATAGACGGAGTAAGAAAACACTGGCACATATGTATACGATGCAATAAAATGTGATTAAATAGCGACGTCGCTCGGATAAACATCAAGCTTTCCCGACTTGGATAAATATCTATTTTCTAGGAAACATTATGTGCAAGAGTTAAACACATTTATTTATTCCTCTGATCGCTAGTTCCGAATTGCGCAGTGCACGTCATGATATGCGTGAAGTGTTCGGCGGCGTTTAAGAATTGCTTTAAAGAACTTTGAACACTCGACAATAATGGCAGAGGTAAATTAAATTTACAGTCACACTTTTTTATTTCTCGGAAGTGTCGATCGTTCATTACTAACATTTATCCTCGTGTTCTACAGCGTTAAAGCATTTCACTCTGTCTTGCGTTCTGCTAATTTAAGATGAATGACCAAAGATTATTTTGTTTCAGACACAGAATGATTGTATATACAATTCAATAATCATGTATTGTAAGTAATATCTGCGTCGTGCAACATCTTGTTAATGTTTCGTCTTTATCTACTTCATCGTTCGTTATCCTGAAAGAGAAACTAAAGACGGATTGTATTTTCCAGACGAAGAACGGGCTAAAAAATGTCAGACGTTTCTACATCATCCCTACGTTCGTACATGTATCCACAAATTCAAGGAGCAACTCAATCACAATCCATTTCTCCAAGTGGCCGTCTTCATTGTGATAGCGTCGCTATTGACACCAATTTTCTTATTCATTGTGTTTGCTATTGTCAGCGCTGTGTTTATATTTATTGGTTTTGTGATGGTTCAAGGTAAGTACATTTCCATTCTTAACCGCAGAGCTGCCGTTGTTGAGATTCTAAGCAAGCATATATTGTTTTCAGTGACAGTATTGGCTATTGGTGCGAGTATTTTAAGCTGTGTACTTTTTTGCATCGCAAGTACTATTATAATGATAGGGTTATTTATCCTTTTTGTCTATTACACATTATATTATACAAATCACGCGTTTAATCTTTTAATTTACTAAAACCTGAGTTGTGTATAAAGACTGTTATATTCTTAAGAATACAAAGTTCGCCGTGATGTATCAATAAGAATAAAAAAAAGAATAAAGAACTGAAATTTCAAAAATGTTTATGAATTATGTATAAAGTGCAAAATATAATCAAATATCAAATTTATATCTATATATCTATTTTAAAAATAATCAGGTAAAAAAAATATATACATTTTTATTATTTTGATATAATATTTACATTAGCTGGAATATTTGATTGAAGATTCTCATCTCTGATTTCATCCTTGCTCACAGACAAATATATCTCGTGCCACAGTGAGTCGATTAACTTGTTATTAATCTCTTTATTTTCATAACAAAAGTGATGAATGTAGTCACGTTTATTTGAGACATCTGTGTCAAGAGTTAAGGGTCACGAATGTGCTTATCTGCTTACTTGTAGACAAAAAAGTGGCAGACAGTGAAATACAAAATTACATTTAACATATCTTTTTAGCTATATCTATACATAACAAGTTACGTATATGAATATAAAAAAAGGATACAGCCTTTAACACTGTGCTTTGAAGCTTCGTAGTCCCATTGTATCCTCATCAAATCCTTGTACAATTTCAACTTTTTCCTAGAAAACGATTAACAACTCTGATTTAAAAAACAACACATTAATGTGCAATGCTAATACATACTTTCCTTGCTCCAGCACTTGTTGATCTTGCAAATTTGGCTTAGCAGCCTTCAAGTTGTTATGTTTTCCTACCAATTGTTTGATCTCTTGCAAGAGCTCCTTCTTTTCTGCTTCCAGCTCTTCCTGTTGAAGAATACTTTGTAGTGGAGGAATATCCAGAATGTATAGAAAAAGTAAAGGTATGTTACACTCACTAGACAATCCTTCTCTTTCGATAACTGGACATTGCTTTGCTCTGAAGTTTGAGTCTCTGTGTTCAGGGTTTCTTTCATAGCAGCCAATTTTGACATTAATTCCTTAATTTTAGTTTCATCCTCTGAAAATATAAAAGTATACAATTATAAAGATACAATTATTGCCCTATAATTTCACAAGGAGTTCAAGCAATTAACATTATAATTTATAGGCTCTTTCTAGATTTCTTTCAAATTAAATCATCTTACATACTCACGAATAATAAGATTTACCATTGAATTGTTGATCCTGATTCCTTTTGATTTCGTCCACAATTTCCATCTTAGACAACAACAATTGTCTAAGTGTCAATGCATCTTTCTTCACGAATTCCGTCTTCAACGAATGTATGTCCTCCATAGTTTAATCTAACATTAAAACTAATTAATCACGTAATTACTCCGTCAAAACACGAAATCTCTGTGATGTTTGTCAAACTTACGTTATAAATTCGAATCTTCAACAGGGTCGACAATACAGGTTTGTCTCTTCACAGCTGATCTTTTTACACCGTTCGTCCTTTCTCTCTTTCTGTCCAGCGTCTGAATTGTGTTCCTATTTCGTTTTAAGTGCAGTAAACACAATGTGGTGTAGCTACTGAGAACAGATTTTACACCTTCACGTCTAAAGGTGGACACTTGTGTGTCCCCTCTATAGATACTCGTGTTTAACTGAATAAAGTTCAAAATTATATTCTTTTGACAGTTGATTTAATATAACCAGTCTGTTAATTTCATCAGCAAATGTATAACGATAAGTTGAAGTACCAAGTTCCATTTCATAACAAGTTTATAAAGGAATAGGGTTCAGAATTCTCCCTAAGGGCCTATCCGCAATACGAGTTTGCGGATTCAAATAAAGAGAGAAGCACAAACTTTTATATAAAGCCTGCCGATACGTTTTTTCTTACTGGATTGCTTACGTGCTCCTATACTGGCAGTCTTACGTGCTCCTA
>QKQZ01081493.1:0-11429 GCA_003595255.1 Solenopsis fugax | reverse complement strand
TAGTTACAAGTAAGAAATATGAATCTTTTATTATGTCAAAATAAATTTATTAAATTAAAAATTTAATTAAATAAATAAAATTATATTAAAACTGTAGACTATCATTATTTTTTATAAATATATCAAAGCTTACGTTAAATAAAATATAATATGAATGAAGAATTATATTGTATTGACAGACATAAATAATGTAAAAATTTTAAGATTTCAGCATTAATATATATTATAATTACGTTACAATATTAACTTAAAAGAAAACTGCATGCAGTTGTCTATGATCGATGTGACTTAGATCTACGTCTTTGTATTAACGAGGTATTAATATTATCTCGAACGAGCATTATTTTAAACTTCCTTATTCTTAACATATCAAGATTAAATTTTCTTTTTTATTATTAATACTTCTCATCTATCTCGTCTATTCTATTCCAATGTTATACATGTAGAGTGAAGATATTATTCTAGAGAATACAAAGATAAACATATTAAGAATACAGAGATTTCACGCACAATTCGAAAATTATTCACGCACACGCCTATCCTAATTATTTTTATCAATTAACAAAAGTCTCTCCTTGTCATGTTCTATCACCGTACACATTCATTGTTTTACAGACAAAATCATTGCAGAATGAAATCACGCTCATTTCCGTAATTATAACAATATCGCATTAGACATTTGCTGATAAAGCATAAAGAAAAGTCAAGTTAGTTTTGTTAATTTTCAACTCATCAATAGTTTAATGATGTGTGTATCAAGTAAGATACTTTGGTGTTTCGTGCTCTTGCTTACTGCTTCGTCTCTAGAGTCTCAGGAAAATTCAACGAATGACGATAAGCAAAGAGACAGTTCGATGGTGCGGTATGATCTTCTCGTAAATTCTTTGAAATATCGAAATGACGAGATCAAGTCAACACAGTGCAATTCATCTGAAAATTTTATCAAGAGTGACAACGAAATGCAATATGAGCCTCATATTAATTCTACAAAGAATGAAAAAGAGAATAATTTAGAACGATATGAGTTTCGTGGACACATCATAAAAGATTGCGAAGAAAGTAATCAGATGTCTATAGAGTTCACCGCGATTAATTCTACAGAGATCAACGACTCCATGGTACAAGAAATTAAGAATCTCTTCAAAATCGAAAGCAAGACCAATTCCACATTGCACAAACACGAAAATTCCAAGAAAAACATTAAAACTGTATCTATTGTTCCATATGAAAAGTGTCACAATATTACTTGTGTACAGCTTTGTTGTCCTTTTCGCAATTATCTATCATTAACGGGCAAATGTGTTGCTATAAACGGTAGCTTCTATTTACCAAAGTTGGACAAATATAAGAACGATTTCGATGACCCACTGTTTTACCTGACCGTCCGCAATCCATGCATCTCACAAGGATTTGGACGCCGTCTGCTTCCTTTCAACGAATACCTTTTTCTCACCGATGGCTCTTTGTATCAAGGTCCTAACAAATTCATTTTACCGTCGGACTTCTGCTTAGCCAGTTTTAATAAAGACATTTATGAAGTAATTGTCTGCACTAATCAGACTAAATATCCAATATATGTATCCGCGTGTCTCCTAGTGTCTTTACCATTCCTGCTGCTGACGTTCGTAGTATATTCCATATTGCCAGAGCTCCAAAACATTCACGGCTATACAATGCGTGCATACATTGTGTCATTATTTATCACATATACGATTATGTATTGTGGTCAACAAGTTTCTGGATTACAACAAGTTGGTGACGAAACATGCGTTACACTAGGTACAACATGCATAAACTATATAATGTAGTAATGTAGTTTTTACATATAGTAGTTTATAGAGGATAATCCCAAATTTAAATGTCAAAACTTCGGAAGCGTGTGTAGAGTATCGATAAACTAAGAAAAAACTTTCTTTAAAAATATGTTCGTTTTTGCTTCGTTTTGGAGAAAATCGCAAAAGGACAAAATAGTGTTACGTCCGATAAACATTTTGATTCACTTGCGGCACTCGCGCAAAAAATAAGACTTTTAGCAAACATAGCTTTAATGTCAAAAAACCGTTAAATAGAAAATGTCACGGAACTAGAAGCGGTTGGACCGCGCGCCGCGAAAACCCAAACGGAACTCAACTGTCAACTGAAAACACAGCAGGGAACGATCTTTTTTTAAATCTTCTTTTAAATATTGATTTCTTTATATTGACTTTCCAGTCAACTGTTCAATACCAGGACACGAACAATCCTAAGGGCGCAACAATAGTTTTTATTTTTGTACTTATTTATCACTTATTTTTTCACACTTATTTATTAACGTTGTCACTTGTTTAATACAGACGTTATTCAAAATGTTGCTCTCTTGCAATAATTACTACATCCACGATTCGGTTTCTCAATTCTTCATATTATTGCCTGATTTACGCCGAAGTTATAACATCGGTGTTATGCTACTGGTCAATCATAAATATTTCTCTGAAGAATGAAAAGATTGGCTAGTTTCATAATATCGATGTTATAATTTCGACATAAATCAAACCGTGCAAACGTAGACAATGACTCATCGTTCCAGCATTCTTCTGTTTGAAAATTAGCGTGCATATTTTTACATTTCCTCTGAAATATTAAGCCTAATAAAAAATGAAAAGTACAGGCAATAGCAACAAGGAATAAGGAACAATTCAATATGTTGAATAAAGAACGCCTTATATGTTTTCCTTATTTAACATATTAAATTGTTCTTTATTCCCTGTTGCTATTGCATGTGCTTTTCATTGTGCATTAGCTTTATTGTCGCTAAAATCGTACACGAAAACAATAATTTGAAAAATTGAGAGACCGAATCGTGGATGCAGTGTACCAGATCAGTGTTTGGCTGCAACACGAATTGTCCGATACTAGATGCAGTTGAGTACGAACTGAGAATATACGCACGCGAAAGGAAACGGGATGATACTGTAAATAATATTCTAGCGATGCTCTCAGTACGTTACGGATGATCACAGTACAATGCGCATCAAAATGGGATGTGCAGGATATCATGTGCTATTACCATGGTTTTAACATTTAAATATAGTACAGCATATGAGTCTGGGAGACTCATGCAATTTTGAGAAGTCATAATTTTTGTTCCAATCAATATTTTTCAACTTTTTTTTACATAAATGTTCAGAGTCTCAAAAATGTGACTTAATAAACGGCATTGCCGAAATATCTATTGTGAAATTATTAAAGAAAAACCATTAAGCGAAGATAAAGATTTGTAAAAAATTCATTTTTTAAATTAAATTATATCTTCGCAACAAAAATTTTTAAGAATTTTATAATATTGTGTTTTAAAATTAAAGAGTGATACTTTTAAGAAAAACTTATGACATTGTCATTCTTTTTAAAAAATATAATTATGTAACAAGGAGAATATGATGACAAAAGAAACTTTATTTCCGTGCCATTTGAATTCTAGTTGGACTTTGAAGTTGATAAATGTAGCGATCGATAGTGGAGACTTGTATCTTTTCCCCTCCCGAACTTTCTTTTTCATTTCATTTTTACACAGCAAGCGATTAAAATTTCATATAGGTCTTCTAGAATCATGTACGGTGTTTAAGAGTTAAACATTGGAGAAATTATACAGTCAAGTATTTAATTAAGATATTGGCATGTGTGCCACTTGTTTCAATTTTTTTTTATTAAGAATTTACAATGAGGAAAGATTTAAAAAATTTCACGACTTTAACAATAACTATAAACTCTGACATTCTAATATGTGCTTGGTAATTAACATATTATTTATTTCCTTCCAGCCTATATTTTTAATTTCTTTTTTTTGTCGAGTTTTTTCTGGCTAAATGTAATATGCTTCGACATTTGGCGGACATTCAGGTAAGCAATATATAATGTGTTTTATTTTAATTTCCCCAGGCGGATATTTTGAGAACTACGCAAGATACGAAAAAATGTTTCAAACAAAAGTTATATGGCTCATATACTTTCTTATATCCCTCTTCGAGCTATACAACTTTTATTTGAAACATGTTTTCGTATTTTGCGTAGTTTTCGAAATATTCGCCTGGGAAAATTAAAATAAAACACTCTTAAATTTCATTCTATCTCAAACAACACGGATATTTAAAAGACATTTAAAAGATATTTTAAAAATGTCTTTTAGAAATGCGTTACTCTCTGGGATATTATATGCAGTACCACAGTGTTCAGTTCTATTTAAATGCAAATGTTGACTTTTATATTTTTTTAAACGTTTTGTAAAACGTATTAAAATAATAAAATTAGTCAGACAGAAAACTTTAGGTGTGAAAAGAACTTTATGTGTGAAACCACTTTTCGCTTTTAAGACAGGATAATTTGTTTGTGTGTATAGAAATCAACACACACATATCCATTATAAATATTTATATATTATGTATATTATACATATATACTTTTATATATATACACGTGTATATAAGTTATTACTTTGTAAGGTGTTAATTACAAAGATAAAGTATCTTCATTTTTAAATATACATGTTAAATAATAATGGGTGAATAAATATAAATTATGTTTCACAGAAAAATTCGTCCATATCGTGCAAACAGAAAGCAAGTGAGAAAGAAGTTTGTGAGGTATTCGATATATGCGTGGGGAGCTCCTTTGATCCTTATCGTTATTTGTTTCATTATGGATCATGTTGACAAGATACCAGAAAATTGGATCCGGCCGGAAATATGTGTGAAAAAATTTTGGTTCAGTAGTACGTGACATTAGCAATGGATTCTCTACTAATGCTAACTAATGCTAGCGGAACTGAAAAGCTTTGTTTAAATTTAATAACTTTTAAATAACTTTAATAATTTTTAAATAAAACAATACATCTACGTATATTAGCGCGTAATGCAAAATATTCCTTTTTCGTTTCAGATATTGAGGCAAAAACAAAATATTTTTATGTACCCATAGTTGCTATTGTTATCAGTAATAGTTATCTCTTCATCCACACAACAGTATCAATTATGTATCAGAATAAACAGATAGCCCATCAGTTGAGAATCTCAGATTCCATGTTCCACAATAGAAATAAGCTCAGGTACGAAAAAATCAATGTTATCCGATATACTTGCATTCAAAAAACTGCATAATATTGCAATTCATCGATGCTTCTTATTCTAATAAAATAAAATAATCATTTCACAAATATTATACACATATATTGTATAAATACAAAGATTGTAAAAATTAAAAATTATTATTCGGCACTAACAATAAGAACCATTGTGATTGACGTAAGCTTTTTAAAACCCAAATGGTAGTATCTTTATTTTTTTAACAAAACACAAGTGGTAGTTTAAAAAATTTTTTTACAACAGAACCCAAGTAGTACTATTTTTATATTCTCATTCAAAAGTCTTTCCATTTTAACCCAAGTTGAATGTTTAAGACATCTAAAGTCATCGATGAATATAGATTTATCAATCAGAGAGGAAGTTATTTCGGAAATATTACATATTTAAAGTACTTTACAATATCTTTATTATTATTCGGTGAATGTTTACTGTTAAATAGTTTTTTATTCTTTAATTAATCTGAAAATTAGTTTGAGAAGTTAAGTGTTTATAGACATTTTTATATAGCTATTCATCTTTTTTTATGACTTATATAAAATTAAATATTGTATTTTAATTTCGGAAAAAAATTTGATATTCATAAAAATTTTTAATATTGACTCGTTTAACATTGTTTATTATTGTTGTCAAGAATTCGTAAAAGTGATAACCAAAAATTAATTTTCATGTATTTTAACATTCCTAATACAAAAACATGTTCGCTAACAGGTTTAAAACATTCCTGAGGCTGTTCGTGATGATGGGTTATGGTGGAATAATATGGATTATAAAGATAATTGCGTGGCTCAACGACGATCACTTGCCGTCGTTCATTTGGTATCCCACTGATATGATAAATAGCTTGCAGGGTTTCATCATTTTCATCATATTCGTATGTAGCAAGAAGATAAAGAAACTGCTACTAAAACGATTCGGCGGGCAAAAATGCGGCCCATTTTTTATGATTCCAACGTACAATGATAGCAGGGCGTTGAATATCACTTCTCCACATCGGCATCGACAACGATATCCACGCAAGAAAAATCGACCCATCTAATTAACAACTAATCTTGAAGAATCTTAAGGATGTTTCGGTAGGATGCAAGAATACAGAATACGGGAGCTAAAAGTTACCGTGATTAAAAAACTGAAGAATTTTTAGGTTTATTCTTGTTAATCTTAATCAATGACAAAAAAATGTGGTTGCGAATGCCCGAATTTTGGCTTTAAAACTAGTTGCAAAGAAGAAACCCATAGAATCAAAAGATTACAGAAACACTGCATAAA
The DNA here is from genome assembly GCA_003595255.1 of Solenopsis fugax. Taxonomy (NCBI): domain Eukaryota; kingdom Metazoa; phylum Arthropoda; class Insecta; order Hymenoptera; family Formicidae; genus Solenopsis; species Solenopsis fugax. Next base: position 5,049 of record QKQZ01081493.1, on the reverse strand, counting down.
TCTTACATAGAAATATTGTAATATTGCATGGAAGTTGCGAAATACAATGTTACTGCAAGCTTGCGGCAAATGTTGAAACGTTTTAGAAATATTACGATGTAAGACCACAGTAATGTTATGATGTAACAGTAGTTATCATTGTAAATAAAAAATGTAATGATCATAAAAGGAACGATGACCGTTACATAGGATTGGAAAACAACGCATTACTTTCCAATGTTTTGAAATCGTCTAGGTACCCAACATTCGATTTTTCTACAGCATTCTGGAAAATATGATCCTGAACCGCGCCTCACGGAATAAACACTACTACCATGTGGACAGGATGTTACAGGACAACTAAAAAAAAGAAACAAAAAATTAGATTACTAAAATTATTACGTCCCAGAGAAATCATGTACTTTCTCTGAATGTAGGCACAAAAATCTTATAAATTTCTATAGCTTTAATTCTTTCATATAACCATTTCCGAATTTAAAAATTTGGCAAATATTGCTTCAATACAAAATCCATTACCTCTGCTTAATGTTAAACAGAGTTTCCTTCATTGATTTATAATTTAGATGATTAGTTATATATTACTGTTATCGCATTGTTACATCTTGTAATTAAATGCTCGATGCTCGGATAATCAATTATCAGAGGATTGTTATATAATAGCCAGTTCTTCTGGTAGCAAGATTAAACATTAAAAATCATTATCAATTATACGTGAAATTTTATTACTTCTGTTCGATAAGTTGAATTTTCCGAAATACGTAAAATCTTATGTTCAGTTATATATAATTACGCTGAGTAGAGAAGATAGTTTATAAATAAGACATTATACTTTTATATACATAGGTCTATCAAAAAGAAACGAACCTGGCCTACAAAAGTTGAAATATTTACCTAATTAAAATCCTTCTTCAAAATAGTTCTGTCCTACATTTAGACAGTACTTCAGCTATTTGTCAAACGCTCCCTAAAAGTTTTTGTCTCGAATCGTATTAAAAACCATTTGCGATTAAGTCTAGCTGACTATATCAAAACGCGGTCCCTTGAGCTTTAATTTCTATTTTAATTTTTTAGAAACAAAAAAATAAAAAAATACTAAACTCGGCAAGTACAGAGGATATAGGGATAGCTACATTCTGTTTGTCACCAAAACGTTCGCATTTTAAAGGCTTAAATTTAAGTGCTTGAACGCGAAGTTTAATACATCTTGTGACTTTTTCGTTCCTCAAAATAAAAGTGAAATTCGACTTTGACCGTCAATATTGGGATGTTTGCCTGGGGGCTGAATCAACAAAGATTTTCAGGTAGCGTTTGAGGCATAATGAAAATGGTAAGATCGCTGAATATGTAAATACTGAAAAAAACTACTTTTAAGAAGACGGAAGTTTGATTTAAATTAAGTAAATATTCAAATTTTTATAGACCTAATACGGTTTCGTAATAATTGTTCTATATATCATATATAGTAGATATATAATTAATAAATTATATATAATTATATAATAACACTTTTGACTTACTTTTTTATAGTTACTCTACCATGCGAATCACAAATTAACTGACTGTAGCATTCCGGTAATGTGTATGAACCTTCGCTGTAAATTACGCCGTCATATTCGCAGGTGGCTGGTAAGTAACCTGAATACACATTTATATGAGTAGAATCCGAAAGTTTGCAAAGAATATGATTCAAAAGTTTTCATTAATTCCCATATTATTATTAGTTAGACGCAATCACATGAATTCCGGAATAATCACAATTGTTTAATTTGCAACTCTTTCAAGACACAAATATGTCATTAAAATATCAAGATTGAATATAATGCATGTGATAGTTTCAATTCACGTAGAAAAAGATTTTCAAGAGGATGTTAATGGCAAAATTGTATCGTTTATAAATTCGTTGAACTGTCTTACATATGTATATATTTCCTTTAGTGATAATTTCCTAATCGGCGAATTAACGGACTTGGCATATATAACGTACCTTGTACTGACAGAGCAAAGTAAGCCATCACGCAAAGCAGCAATGAGATCGTACAAGCGTAAACCTTCATCTCACTTTCTTACTTAGGGTATCACCAGGAAAAAGAAATAATAAATTTAAAAATTATGAGTTTTATATATATCGTTTTACCCTGCTTTCCTGGCAATCTTCAAGAAACATCTCGATTTCTGCACGAACAGACACAAAGCAAAACTTGCGGTATCGCACGTAGCGATAATAATTTAAGATATGAAAAAAAAGAGGAGAATCACAAATTGCATTAGGCCCACCGATAAATATAGTGTATTACGATTAAAAATGGAATTAAGTATAATACAAAGCAGATTAAAAAATCATCATAATATCAAAATGGCGTTAAAATGACCTCAAGATGCTAATTAAAAATTATTTTTCGATTAGTCACGTTTTATTTTAACATCATTTTGTTGTTATCATTACCTGTTTTACTACTTGGGTATGGTCTTAAAAATCCAAATTAGATTTAATGATAAAGATTCATTTTCATCTATTTGTGTAATATATCCATAAAAAAGGTAAATATAATGTATAATTATAGATTGTAAGATAATCGATATTGATTACTTATTTCAAATTTTATGACTATCTGTGGGGAGATTCGAAATGTATTTACACATAGCTTCTTTCGTAAAAAGTCAAATCATTTATAAATAATGCACGAGTTCTAAGAATAAAACTATTTATAAAATGCTTTGAATTAGTGAAACAATAGTTTAAAGAGAGAAGATAATCAATTATCAATTCCTATATTCTGTTTCGTATATGAACAGGAAGAAATTAAATCTTACTTATAAGACATACGTCCTCAATAAGTACATAATATATAATATTAATTATTTTTAGTGAACGTTAATCGATTCTTAAAAAGTAAAATTTGGTTATTGGATTTAACTCGCGAATTTTATGTATAATATCATATTCAATTTGATCTTAAAACATTTACTTAAGGGGCTTAATGTTGATATATTCTTTCCATTATCTTCTTGCTGTCGACACGTGCGATATCGCTCATTTTGCTTTGTACTTGTTCGTACGGAAACCAAAATATTCTCCTAAAGATCACTACGCAAAGCGGGAGAAGTGGTATAAAAAAGTCATGTTCAACTTATTCAGTGTTAATTATTATCGTCATTGTATTCCTCTTCTTGATGATTCCTTAAACAAAAAGTGAGATGAAGAATTACATCTGTTCGATCCTGTTGCTGATATGCGGGCTGCTACATTTTACTACCCAAGTACAAGGTATGTTTCAAATACATCGGATACAATTGACGATTAGATTTTTATTGCTGAAGAAAAAAGTATTCGGATATTGTAAAATTTTAAATAGAGGAAAGTCGCTAATACTTTCTTTTTTATTTTTAACAAAGCCTTTGATCTATTAATGACAGATTTGGAAACTAGACGATTGTGATAATTCTAATGAATGCCTATTGCTAATAATAGCATGGAAATGAATAAAAGCTTTCGGACGATATTTTTGTATACTTTTGAATTTTATTATAGAAATATAAATTTAGGTGACTGCCAATTTGGATCCGAGGTTCTAAAAGTTGGTTTAAAAACGATTCCTCCATGCAGTGGGATAGTTTGTAATCCGAATGGTGAAATTTATACGGTCAAGTAAGTTAAAGAGTTATGTAATTATATTGTATATCATATAAGTTATCCATTACACACATACATACGTGCGTGTGCAAAAAAAATATATATATTATGATAAATAAATATCATTTCTTCCGAATGCCTCGAAATACAATATAACTGAATATAATATTTGATGTGTATCTCGAATAATTCTACTCAAAGAATAAAAATTGAAACTTTAAACATATTGTTAAACGATAATTTTTTTATATTTAATCTTGCATTCAGAATGACTGGTTAGAATGTAACAATTCTCTGATGACAGATTATCTTGATCCTCGCTTTAATGCAGATTAATTTTTATAGGACGTATGCAGTAACAATAATGTACTATGTGATTAGTTATTTAAATTATAAATCAATAAAGGAAAATGTGTTTAATATTAAGCAAAGAACAATGAATTATTTTTGTGTCATGCTAAAATTTAATTTGACAAACTTTTAAATTCGTAAACGGCTACAAAAAAAGTAACTATTCATAGAAATTTATAAAAACTAGTTTTATATGACTTTTACTCTATATCTCAATCAGAGAAATTATTGTAATTTAATTATATGATTTATTAATGCGATTATGCGATTTGAATGATGTGAATGCGACATATCTATTTGCTAATGTATTTGTTAATCCGTGAAGCTATGGCTATAATGTAAACTCTCAAAGTGAGATATATCGCAAGAATATTTCACAATAAGAAATCTCATATTATAAACACATTTCTAAATTTCTATTAGTATAATTATAATATTCTATTGTGATTTTAATGTTAATATAACCTTAATTGTTAAGTCGTTTTTTCGTAATCTAATTTTATTTCGTTTTTTTTCTAGATGTCGGCCAGGTTTGTGTGGATACAATGAAGACTATGTGGGTCGTATATACGAGGATGATAGCAAACCATATCCAGGTTGTTGTGCGAAAACTATTTGTATGAATCGTTTTACCAACGAAATCCGATATGCGGGATAAGCAGAATACTAGCGTAACAATAATACATTTTGTACTTGGAAATATTGTTATAAATAAATATCATTGACTTCTGATTACACGATATAGACTTGGGATTTTTTCTCCTCTAAAAAGTTGCCAGATTACATAAGTAAATCGAAAAAAGTACATTAGAAAAAGATTGCGACGAGAGAACAAAGAGAGAAGCATCTTTCCACCTCAAAAATTACTACCTTTCATATACTCTTGTTCATTTGAACCTTCCCAAATTTCCGTTTCTCTTTGCCTATTTTTCCTTCTTCTCTACCACCAATGACTTATTATTATTATTATTATTATTATTATTAATTGTGCGCAGAGTTTCTAAATATATGTTGTCACGTATTTTTCTTCGGTTTTCAAGAGTTCGCCGAGAGCGGGCGAAATACGC
>QKQZ01081492.1:0-11276 GCA_003595255.1 Solenopsis fugax | reverse complement strand
TATATATAATGGAAAATATCAAATCTTTGAAAGGTGTAACAAAAGGTGAGTCTTTCTTCATCTTTTACATCATTTTCATTTCGTTTACTTACTTCGCGCTTCGCTTTTCTTAAAATACGAATTTTAATTTACATCGTAATTTCGAACATTTACGCTGAATGGAAAGCGAAAATATAATTAAAATAGAATTTTTATCTACAGTTGTGTAATTTCTATTTAGAAAGGTGACAGTTTACATGAGAAAGTACGAGAATTTCTTTTATTAATTAATTTTATGCGGCTGTCCCAGCAAAGAGTTAACGTTGGCTCCGAAATGTCTCGTAACGCCGAGAATGCAAACCTGATCTCGCCAAGCATAATAATCGCGTCAGCCGTGGTAATGCACACGGCCAGCGGAAGTGGTTTTGTCGTAAGCGTTATCGATCGCATTATGTCGAGCTGTTGAGCGACGATGTCGCAGGAAGATGAGGAGCATACAAGTTTGGTACATACGATGATGATAATTGGAGCATCGCGTTTTGCCTTTTGCAGGTAACGCTGGAGAACTATTATAGCAATCTGATAGCGCAGCATATCGAGCGGAAGCAGAGGCTGGCAAAGCTCGAAGAGTCCCTCAAGGATGAGGGCCTTTCGGAGCAACAGAAGCAGGAGAAGAGGCTGCAACATGCTCAGAAGGAGACTGAGTTCCTTCGGCTGAAGCGATCTAGGCTCGGCGTCGAGGATTTCGAGCCTCTCAAAGTTATCGGCAGGGGAGCATTCGGCGAGGTAAAGAAGGATCGATAACTGATGTATGACGGCTAATGAGCAAGCGAATTAGAATAGTTAGATGTTGGTCTAATTGGGCTAATTAACTACTTGATATGAGGAATCGTAAAGCGAAGCTTCTTCTGCGATATAGTCAGAACGAAGAGTCACGATGTCGTAATCGATAATTTATTTTTCCTTGACACAGGAAAATAGTAAGTAGTTTAATGTCGTGGATAGTTTGTGTAATTTGAAAGAAATATGGAAAAAACTAATTCTTCAAATACAAATTCTAATTAGATGTGCTAAATTATACACGCTCTTTACATTTTTATCTTTGGCTTTAGGTGTTTTTATTTTGGCATTTGAAAGTGCGAATTTGTTGTGACACATAGATCTGTGAATTTCAAAACTTAGGTATTAAGTAACAGATATTACTGAACATTTTCAATATGTCAAGGAATGCAAATGTTGTGTTATAAACTATATTCTTTTCGTTTAAATGACATTTTAAATGATGTACTCATTGTATGTATGTCATGTAAATTACTCAATTTATGCAGCGATTTGACCATACTAAAGAAAATTGACTTCTACTTGGTAGTTGTAATAATTACGAAAATAACGGAAATACGCGAGAGAGGATCTCAGACGGTAGTCACGTCCAGAAGCGAAATTTTCTCATTACTTCTCAGAAGAAGTAGCGTTTTGCCTCGCTTCGCGGAGCAAGTGGAATCTCTTTCGTAAAGTTCGAGATTAGACGGGAGAACGCTTTTAATCACTCGTGACGGATGTCTGCCGGCATTTTCACTCAAAACGCGCTGTTCTGTGGAACAAAAAAACAGGTGAGACTCGTGCAGAAGAAGGATACCGGACATGTGTACGCGATGAAAATCCTTCGGAAGGCGGATATGCTCGAGAAGGAGCAGGTCGCGCACGTCAGAGCGGAGAGGGACGTTCTCGTGGAAGCGGACCATCAGTGGGTCGTGAAGATGTACTACAGTTTCCAGGATCCTATAAATCTCTATCTAATAATGGAGTTTCTTCCTGGCGGTAAGTCTCGTTATCGATTCTCGCGACAAGCTGGAAACGGAAGCGCTATTCCTGGGCGTCGCGAATAATCCGAACGGGATGAATTTACAGGTGACATGATGACGCTGCTCATGAAGAAGGACACGCTTTCCGAGGAGTGCACGCAATTTTATATTTCCGAAACGGCGTTAGCAATCGACTCCATACACAAATTAGGTTTTATTCATAGGTACGTTCATCACGATCACATCAAGACCGTGCTTACGTGTGTATACAATAACAATTGCTTATGTTCATTTAACTATTACTTTTCAGAGACATCAAACCAGACAACCTGTTGCTGGATGCACGGGGCCACATAAAACTTTCTGATTTTGGGCTGTGCACGGGTTTGAAGAAATCACATAGGACCGATTTCTACCGAGACCTAAGTCAAGCGAAACCTTCCGATTTCAGTAAGTAACGACGTTTCTCGCATGCGTTAAAGAGAAATATTTACGCAATGTTTTATGATTTAACTGATGCCTCGTCTGCTTCTCACGCAGTGACATCATGCGGGAGTGGAAGCGGCGGCGCAATGGACAGCAAAAGAAGAGCCGAGAGCTGGAAGAGAAACAGGAGAGCGCTGGCTTACAGCACGGTGGGTACTCCAGACTACATCGCGCCGGAAGTGTTCCTACAAACAGGTTACGGACCGGCTTGCGACTGTTGGTCCCTGGGAGTTATTATGTACGAGATGCTTATAGGTATGGCGACTTTTCCTTCTTTAAATTCATTTGTAATTAATAGATTATTTATAAAATAACAAAAATATATACATAACTATTAAGTCATATTAATTATTTATTACACCATATTGCTATATAATGTAAATATGTTATTTAAATGATGTCATAGTAACGATTCGAAATGTTAAAGAGTCAAGTTAATAATAACGTCATCATTTTAGGATATCCACCATTCTGTAGTGAGAATCCACAGGAGACGTATAGAAAAGTAATGAACTGGCGAGAAACGTTAGTATTCCCGCCGGAAGTTCCCATTAGCGAAGAGGCTAAAGATACCATTATCAGATTTTGCTGCGAAGCCGATAGAAGATTAGGTAAATTTCTGAATTTTCATCTTGGAATTATTAAAATGAAAAAAAAAATTTTTCACGACGAAATCTGATCGAATTAATCTTCATTTTATTTGTTTTTTATTGTTCCGCAGGGGCTCAAAGAGGCATCGAGGAGCTCAAGTTAGCGCCTTTCTTCCGCGGTGTCGATTGGGAGCACATCAGGGAACGGCCAGCCGCCATACCGGTCGAAGTGCGATCCATTGACGACACGTCGAACTTCGACGAGTTTCCAGACGTAAAATTAGAAATACGTACGTATAATTTTTCCTATTATCGTTATTGCATCCGATAGCCTTTAATATGTATATTTTATTCTTTTATTTTGCCTCGTTACAGCGTCCGCGCCGATGCCACAGGACGGCGAGGTAATATACAAGGACTGGGTATTCATTAATTACACCTTCAAGCGCTTCGAGGGTCTGACACAACGGGGCACACCGACCAAGAAATAGCAACCCCTCACTTCCTGCTCGATCAACAGCGCCGTCGCCAATCAGCAACCAGCTGACGTGATCGAAATTCCGGCCTTGGTACATCATCCTCATCCGCCATCGACGGCAATGGTGTCGCGTACGGCGGAGGGCTGACCTGTCTCTTGGGCGCGGTTCAAGTATCGGACACGAGTTATTCTTATTTGTATATACGTGATGAGCACGGATTGTCGCTGTCTATGCGCGGCGTCAATTACGGATATCGACAGTCGCGAGCGGCGACGAGCTCGGTCAGCCAAGCGGACAGGCAGGCGGATGTGGGAGAGTACAGCGATAAAGGTGCACAATACGCAAATATTGCACGCCTCGATGCGTGCGTCGATAACGCGCGATAAGGCGATGCGAGCGAAGTCTTTCGTTGTGACTCACGGTGATCCTCGTACGTATCCCCGTCGAGAAGCATTCTTCTTTACTCTTGTCGTGCCGCGGAGAATGCGTTTTGTGCGATGCGTAGCATAATAAGCTCTCTGTGGTAATGGTATTAAACGGAAACAATCGGAGGGAGAGTCGGCCCCGTGATTCTCACTACTTCTTATTTATCTACGCGACGCGCGTGTCAACGAAATTTTACTGTGCGAAATATATTTGTCGAACGTTCAGCTAAGCTCTCGAATCAAGCTCTCTTTTTCTCTCTGTTTGAACGTTGTATTTATAATTAACTCTCTGTGATATATGAAGTTGTTGAAAATATCTGCTATCCTCGGACCTTTTTGTCTGTTAGCGGATGCTACGCTTTTATTGATGTTGTATATACATATATATATATACATATATATGTGTAATTAATCGTATTTCGATATGTCTTAAAAATTTAAAAGTTGTTGCAATGGAATTTTATAATATTATGTATTTTTGCGCTACTTTTGAGAGCTTGGATCCGTTCACAAAACTATTATTAGGGGATTTACTACTGACAGAATTAATGACACGCGCGTGAAGCTATTCGTATATAAAAAAAATCCCAATATATTTTACACATTTTATCATTATGTGAACTGAGCATTATGGAATGGTATACTTTCGGCACCGGGTCTCTCTCTTTCTCTATCTCTCTTTCTCTTGTAAGGCAATAATAAACATTTAGCTGTGTGTGAATACACAATAAAGGATGCTAGGCTTTAAAAGATACCGTAAAAGGCGTAAGAAGGGAGAAAGAAAGATTACATTTGTAAGATTCAGGGCTCCTTCGTTGCCTTATTAAGGTTCCTAACAGACAGCCCAACAAATCCGTACGTTTAAACGAAAGAGATGAGCCAGACATGCCACTACTTTGATGGAAAAACGGTAAGGAAATAGCGAGTGTGCTGCGACGATGTATAGAAAATCGTACACGCACACACGCGCCCGTGTATTTTAACACTTGATAGAACCGGATACCTTTTCTTTCGATCGCACTGTGAACAATTTTACGATTTACATTTCGTAGTTTTGCTGACAACCAGGGCACCTTGGTAATAAAATAGCGTAATAACGATAAAGACTAGATAACATTTAAGATAACAAACATACATACATACACACAAAAGTACCTATACGTTAAACAAAGGAAATGCACGCGTGCGCGTTCGAAACGTAATATTACGTTTTGGATAATATAGTACATGTATAAAAAGAAAAATTCTCAACGCTCCTTCCACGTAACGTTCCGGCGTGTCTCCACTTAGTAATCACGCAATCACGCTGTACATTCGACGAAGAGATTAGTTTCGTACGACTACTCCGCCTGCGTATGTATCTTAATGCCGTTTATCGAATGAAGTCTCCAGGTAGTTTAAATAAAGCAGAGATCGCCTAGATGTACTACCAGTTAAGTCAGTACTTTAAACGAAAAAAAAAGAAGAAAATTTTCACCCGCGAATGAAGCTAGTAGAAAAAAAAAGAAATATGAAAACTATTTTCTGCACTATGTTAGGAGTTAAATCGATGATGAGTGTAACGTAAGCGGGAAAGTTAGGGAGTTACGGAATACTTTTAGTCTCTCCTTGTCGCCATTGAGTACAGATGCTCTGACGTCCATGCTACTAAGTAAAGAAAAGGAAAAACGAAAAAGTGATCGCAATTTATTTATTTAAAGAGAAAGTCTAAATAAATGATACAACAATAGCCACGAGATGCCTTCGACGCAACAAGTTTCGGTGCCCTGGAACAGTGCATATATATAAATATACAAGTATATATGTAAAAAAGTATATATATATACATAGAGATACCTTTTAGCAGAGAGAAAGGGAAGTGTAATATGCGCTAAATTTAGGTGTTGAATTATAGGTGTGCTCTGAATTTCGAAGTCAGGTGGGTGTACATTTTTTTCTTTGTTTTTTTTCCGAAAACGAGAGAGAGGGAACGAGCGTATTATAATATAGCGGGATGGTGACGAGATGTATGTACGCGCACGTATCGAGTTACTACATATTTGATGTAAAACGTAATTCTGAGAACACGTGAGAGGGAAATCTCTAAGTAGACTTAACGGTATTGATTGTCGATGTACACTGTAAATACTGACGAGGCAACTAAATATTATTAAGAGCAAGGCAGTTTGAGCTCCGGTGTTTAATTGGTTACCGCTGTACTGCCATCCTCGACTTTTTATTATTGTATATCGCGCATGATGAATCGCATTACGGGTGTGTTAAACGTACGGTATATCATCCAATCTCACGTTTTTGTCGTGTTTACGCTAGTGTTCTTATCATTGTACGAATACTGATTAGTTGTTACGTTTACAGTTTAATTTAAATGAAAGAAACCGCGATAGATCTCTCCTAGCTAATTCTACTTCTAATTAGGTGTTAAGTTACTTTTTTTCGGCAAGAAGCTTCTTTTTTTTCTTTCTTTTCTCGCCGAATAGGAATCGTTTCTGACGCTATCGATGATTACACGTCCGGAGGTTTCGTTTCCTACATTCACGTCTTCTGTCTCATTTGTAGCTATCATCTTTTCAAATCCGATCATGTGATTCCTTTCTACCACGATATGTAGGATTCTCGGATTATGTAATATCATGCATATACGATTAATCACACGCACACGCACGTATATCGGCCGCATATAGCAAGGCGGAACAATTAATTTCTTCGCGTTCAAATATCGAGTGGAGCGGTTTTTTTTTATTTTATCGATACATTTAAGCCTGGATGAGTAATGTTTCAAAGTTACAAATATTGAGATCATATCGAATAAAATTTGCACATGAGATTATTTTAGAAAGACTTTTTGCTAAAGCGCCTTGAGCGCGCGCACATGAAAATTTTCTCCCAAAAATGAAGCGTCAACTCTTTCCACTAAAATGTAAATAATCAGTGTTGTGTGTCAACACATTTATAAAAACTATGAATAGAATAAAAATATAGAGTCATTCTTTTAAAGACTAAGTCAAGTTGGTTAGGATTCAAGTCTTGTCTACGTTTCTAGACACAGATAGAAAATTAAATTATTTTTGCATGAAAGGAATTTTGACAGACGCGCTAATTTGAGGCAGGTAAGTAAATTTTCAAACAAAAAATCGGCAATGTACAAATACTATGCTGATAATGTATTGTGTATTGATTATATATTTCGCAGTTTGGACAAATAATAAAACGAGCAATGACCTAGTGATTGTTTTACTGAGATTACGTTACGAGCAAGAGCTCAGTTATCTTAAATCGAACATGATCATCTAAAACTGTAAAGATTAGCGTTGCTGATATGATATGAAAGTCACTTCTCGGATGAGTTGTTTATCTTGTAATCTATTACATTTTGCATATTACTCATCCAGGAACAAGGATTGTATCGCGCGCGATATTAATCCTTCAATTGCCCCGTAACGCGAAATAACGATTTGCGCAAAGTGCTCTTGGATAAATATTTCGTTGCACTTATCATTTTACAACGCGCAAGATCTAGAACTGCGGATTGAGGCGTAACGAAGTTTAAGAAAAGAGCGTTCTCGTACTTCAAGTATTGTACGTAGTACCTAAAAATTACAAAAAGGAACATTCAGAAAAAGCAGAAAAAAGTTAAAAAATTCTACGCTTAAATATGTATAATTTGCACAAACCTACTTATAAATACCAAATATGGAATAGCTGCTGTATTTATTTAAACCATAACGACTGTAGATAGCCAGAAAAACGTTAGAATTATATCAGATTCGTATTACAAATATAGCTTCCAATAGAGATATGCGAATCTGGATTTTGTGATACCGAAACGAATTGAATCAAATCGAATCTTACCTGATTTGATTCGTATTCGAATATTTTGCACATCTCTAGCTTTCAATATAAAAATTCGATGTCTAGAGAACATCTTTTTCCAAATTTTATCTTCTCCTTATGCTTTAGTTTATCTTGTTGTCACGTCTCGTTACGCTCATCCGCATTCTACGCAAACCGTTAGGTCGCGTGTGAGCCACTTAAATCGGGCCGAAGCGCATTGCCGAAGAGCCGAAATATCAGCATTTTCGCTTGAAAGTAACGGAAACGAATACGTGTATTGACAATCGTGTGAACCAAACGAATTCCTTATGCGGGAATACGAGTGTTATCTGTCACTGTAACTACGCGAATATTCCATATTAGCGTGGTTTAATTCATTTCGTTGTCCTTTTGTACAGTCATTTAGCTGAATTTTATAAGCCAGACTTAGTATAGCATTTATTAGGTAGAAGTTCTTCACAATTAATCCTGTTCAAGTGTAGTAATAGTAAACTCTTAGACGGCCAGTCCCGCGCGTTCTAAGTCTACGGTGACTAGATAACATCGTCATGGTACAAACGAGTGCAGTAATGCTGCAGTGCTCATTTTGAATTCCTAAATGGGCGACATTAATATGAAAAAGGTAGAGAAATAGTCTCAGTTTTTAAAAATATTTCGGAAGCTCATACATATGCCTGGATATCATTAACATGATTATATTTCATTTATAAAATGATTAATTTATTAAAAAATCTCAATCATTTATTCATCTCTCTCTAGAAAGCACTTAAGAGAACTTACGTTCTGTAATAAAAATGGAAAAATCTGTATAGATTCTTATTAATTAATAATACTAATAATTTATTATTATGAATATATCATTAATTTGTTAATAGTTAAATATTAAGAAGAAATATTTTTAATAGCTGTTACAAGTATAAATGTATTTAGATTTGATAATCTAAAAAAAGTTATAAAAGTTATAACTTTTTTTTAAATTATTGCACTATAAATTACAATATTCTCTTAAATATTGTCGTATTATTTTCTCTTTAAAAAACTTCAGGAGCCCATTTCTCGATTTGAATACATTAAGGTGAAAAAGTACAAACACATTTTGCGCAATTATTGCACTCGATTGTACGAGGATAGATTTCGTCAAATAAATTTGTACAACGCGATGTCCGACCGTTCCGTTGTATTTAGCGTTTGCCGTATTGTGATGATTTAAAAACAATTGTACACAAATCATCGGCTATTCGTTTCGGGAATGGAGAAGGAAGACCAGAACACAAATCACACACGGACGCATGACGGACGAGGTATATCGACTGCGGATATTTTATAGTAGGTTTGTGATTAAATCGAGGAATTATTGTCGAACAGTCCGAGATAAAATAAAAAACGATGTATAAAAAAAGAGAAATATTGCTTTCCACACGCAGAATATACTATTGTAATTATGTCGTTAATAAATTGTTTTTTATTTTAACTCTCTCACGCAAACGGTTCGTACGTATTCCCTGCATGATTTTCTAATAATTCGATTTTTAGCATGAAGCTCCATTGGCGAAGATGCAATCCAGAGGCGATTACGGAGTTCGGTAATTTGTTTCGATGCTAATGTAATGATAACTATAAAATTACATAATATGAATTGCAAGATTGTTGCAAAAATAATTTAATAATTTGAGCGATGATACGCGCTCGCGTATCATTTGACTCTAAAACAAGGATGAATCTTATAAAATTGATTATAAAATAATTACTATTGAAAAAGCATGAAAAGAAAATGCTTGTTTGATAGAAATTGAGAAAGAAACAATAATTTTTACTTGTATGGTTTTGATTCAAAATCAATATCAATTCACTATCAATGTATTTGTAAAATATTATTTTTTGAGACTTTATCATACGCAGGAAATATTTGAGAAATGTCTATTTCAAATATTACTAGTGTCTCTTTTCGAAATGACCAATTTAATTATGATATATTAATTTTGCTCGACGGATAAAATATATTATTTTTTTAATTAACAGTTTCTATTATGAAAAATTAATAATTTTCTATTAAATTAAAAATTAACTTGAAGCGCCAAACTCATATTTACATTAAAAAATTTGTTTAGTATCAATTATTTACAGTGAAACTAAATGTGCATCTTCAGAACCATTTCTACAGTGATGGTAAATGTACCTCTGTCCACTACTGACCTCTTCATCCAGTTCTGGCCTCCAGTTCACCGCATTTCACCGAGACGATGGCGTTAGTTGCTCGGATTTGAATCATTCGAGAAGTGATTTAATATTAACTTTTTTATGTATAAGTTCTTGCAGTGACGAGCAATTGAATCTTATTACTATAAGTTTCAATTTTTTATTAGATGTAATTATACTAATTCTTCATTTCAATCTTTAATCGCGTAATTTATAAGAATATTCAATGCATTAAATTTTTAGTACACAAAATTTCGATTATAATAATATTATAAACTAGAAGTTTCTAGTTTATAATATTATTAAAATCGAATCTTGTTTATAATATTCTCTTTTTAGTAAATTTTTATTTTAATTATTCTATAATTGCCATAATTTATTTTTACTATTATATGTGCATTTAATTATATTTAATCACATTTTTCTAAATACCTCGGTTAACTCTACTAAAAAAATTAATTATTAAAGAGTTTCAAAGAACGTAAGTTAAAAGAAAACAAATATCGCGTATATAATATATTAGGTTGGAGCAAAAGTTCGTAACAACACATAAGCAGTTAAATAAATCTATGTATAAATATCTAAATATTATTTTCGAGTTTCACTTAAAAATCATTACAAACTTTTATTCCAACCCAAAATATTACATACGCAAAATAACGCAAAGAAAATATATGAACTACAAAATGATATAAAAATATGCACAAACGCGACATTTCTCGTTTTACATGCACGATTTTGAAAGAATATTGTTCATTCTTTTCAATGAGAAAATTAATTCAAAATTATGCGAGTTAGACGAGATCCTCGGAGAGGCTCTTTGTATCTCTTTTCATAAAATTGTGCGATCTCGCTGTGTCTTCTATCCGCATTTAGAATCGCATGAAACGACGAGCTGCGAATTTCCGTGTTCGAGGCAACAAGATAAGTGTTGCCTCGAAGAGAAACCCCATGTCTCGGGGGTAGGCGGCATAGCGACACGTACAAATCGTACGATTATGCGAGTCGTGACACGGCGCGCGCCGGCGGTTGACTCTTGAGAAAATGCGATTGGATTGATCTCGGTGATGTATCACCGTCCATTTCCGCGTGCGTTCCCTTGCCAACCACGCGAACCGAGAGCAAATTCTCTGTGACCGTAGAAAATTTGCATGTATTGCGTTCATAGTTACATCTATCTTTCTCTAAAAGACTAAACGTGCTTATATAAATTACATTTGATGAATGCAACACGTTAACTTGATCAATTCTCTGCGAAATATCTCTAAAAAAAATCAACATTAAACCAGATGATATACTAAAAATTAAAAATAATTAACATTTGGACAGGCTTGATTTTTTTTAAATATAGTATACTTTTTCAATAAAAGAAAGTTGCACTGAGAGAAATCGTTTGGTAGTATGGTGATCAAATGAATTTTATAATTACTGGTACCAAAAACTTTGTTACATTTAATAAAAAAACCAAAAACTTTTTGTAATTTGTTG
>QKQZ01081491.1:0-11073 GCA_003595255.1 Solenopsis fugax | reverse complement strand
TTTCTGACACCTGCGGTGTAAATCCCCCCGCGGCGTAAATACCGCAGTTACCCTACATAAAAAAACATATATATATATATATATATATGTATGTATATGTACAATCAAAATTTATTTATTTATTTCAATTTATAATAATCATATAAAGAACATAATATGATTGTTTTGATGGTAATATTAAGAAATTCTAAGTTTTGAAATTATTGTTATTTTTTACCTAATATTTTTTTCTCAACTCATAAAAGTTAGGTATATATTATTGAGTATGAGTAATGAGAATATAGGTATATGTATATATTTTTTATTAAATTAAAATTTCCATACACACAAATAAAATACGTGTTTGTTTAACGTTATATAATTTCATTTAAATATTGAACATTTTGAAAATAAAAACATTTTCAAAACAAGAATATTCTTTTTTTTCGTGTATTGAGAATTGTTATTTTAAAAACAAAAACTTCGTATACACTTCTTCCTTCCAATATGCGTTGACGGATAATGAAGACCATACAAAATCAAATGCAGACTAAATTTTTGATGAAAAGATAAACAACAAGGATGATAGAAATGAAGACAATGTTACGTAATATAAGGCATTAGTTCTCCAAATTTAATCGCGCTAAAAATATAGCTCGCGTGGAAGAGAGGATATGTGCTTTCTATGGCACGAGGCCAAATGCGTTGGAAAAACATGACCTAAATGCAGATACAGTGTAATTCATCGATAAATATTTTACTGGATTACTAAGTTATAAACATATCTACAAAAATTCAGACACAGAGATCAAAGAGAATGCTTACCCAGAATTGACGCATGGAACTTCCTGATGGATCACTTAATGTAGCGAGTTCCTTTTCGGCCATTATCATCCAGTGTTCTACGCGATTGGTCAATATCTCCTGATTGTTCCAACTCTCTTTAAAGGCCAGCAGTCTTTTCAGAGAAGATTCAATATTATCTTGCAGCTTCACGATCACCTCTAAGGCTTCACCGTATCGATCTTCAGGATCTTCAATGTTGATGAGATCACGAAGGCTACAGGCCACGCTGAGTAGTTGAATTAATCGTGCATGATGAGTTGCAACATCTGATGATAGAGACTAAAAATGTGGCAAATTGACAAATCGTTAAATTTAAACTTACAGAATGTTTTCACGGATTTGTTAATGTACATGTAAATGTTAATAGAATTAATATATAATTACTAACTTGGTATAAAGAGATGTATTGATCATAGTCGATCGAAGTCACCGTTTGAAGATCAGGAACTCGTTGGTGTGCAACCTGGAGCCATCCTCTTTCTTCCTTCACACCCTGCTCGAGCAGCGTCCATCGCGACGCAGCCAAGGCCATTTGTTGCGCTCTTGATGCTGCCTGATCAAGCAACGCCGTCGCCTTACTGTGTAGTTCTTCGTGCAAACCGGAGTGTTTGGCTCTGGTTTCAGGGTCTAGATTGCCTTCCAGCGATTCGAGAATCGCGCGACAGTGGTTTAGATTGACAAAAAACTTTCTATGCTTTTGCATCTCTTCCTGAAGGTGTTCCAGACTTATCGCGGATATTGGACTGTCCAGCAGATTTTCAGCGATTTCGATAATTTGCGCAAATTCTTGAAGAGTTTGCTCATATTCTTCGGCTAAAGCGAGTAATTGGAGGAGACGCTCTCGTTCGATACATATACTATGCTCAATGATTTTCGTCGTCTCGTGTGCGGCGTAGGTTTCTTCGGGTATAATCTTACCAGGATGATCGCGCAATAATTCGCGAGCCGCGTCCAGAAGTCTACTTGTCTTCCACATGTGACAACGATTCGTGTTCTCCATTTTATCGAGTTCCTGTAACTTCCATCGTGTGGAATACTCGCTTTCGATTATGTGATCCAGCTGTTTGCGTTGCTCTTCGATTAATCTGTAACAAGAATCAATCATAGAAAAAGGAAAATAATAAAATAACATTAATTTTATTTTTTATTGATTTTATCAATAAAAATCCATCGAGTTTATTCTTTTTTTTTTTTATCATTTTGACTTTTATTTCTGGATTTAACGAAATATGCAGAAAAATACACTATAAAGATTTATTTAACAAATTACTATTTATCAATAATTATCAAAATTTAATATCTCACCTGTATATGTTATTAATGCCATTTAAGAATTCATCCCATCTGGCGAGTTGTCTATTAGCGTGTTTCTCTTCATCGGTAGTAACATGCTCGATAATCTTCACCTGATTCTCAAGGGCATCCAAACATTCTCGCAATTTCTCCCGTTCCTCTTTCGGGTATTTCGGCTCCAATTGCTTCCAAATGTTGTCAAGCTCGCGAATACTTCCTTCTACATGATTCATCTCATCTTTCAATTCAATGAATGTTCTAGCGTCTTCATGAGAAGGTCCAGTTGGACATTCTCTGTTTAGAAAGATTCTGTATTCAATGGTTTCTAACCAAGTTGAAATCGTTTCGACGATGGTAACGAGAGTTTCTTCGACAACTATCACATCATTCTCTTGAACAGCATTTCTTAGCTGTGACAGTTCCCTGCGAACATCCGATGAACGTTCTTCCGCGAGTCTCTCCGTGGTAACTTCTTCTAAATGTGCGATATGCAAAATATTACCTAAATGACTCGATTCGTTGGTATTCTGTAGATTCTTCACTCGGTCAGTTATTATTTTAGCAGCTTGCATTGTTTGCGTTCCTTGATGTTGCGGTTTAGCGCTATATCCCAAAGATTCTTTCAGAAGAAAAGTCGCGGATAAAGCTTGAGGAGACGGTACATTGGTAACAGGTTCTTTCCACAATTGCGCTTCTCTTTTTTCGTGTGCTTCAGCACTGGATAAGGTCGATACAGCAGGTGTTTCTTCTGATATTACTTCAGCATATGTTTTGATTTCCGTCCGGAATGGTTTAATGTATTCTTTATTCAGAGTAGGTTGTTCGATTTCTATGGGCGTCAGCGGCTCTTCAGTGGTGTCCATTGGCTCGGGCGACGATTGCGTAGATGTGATTCCGGATGGTTTTTGCTGATCCGATGACATCAACAATGGTTCTTTCGTCGGTCTACTAAGCTCAAATGGCTTTCGTACTGTTGCTACTTCAGGTACTGTTGTTTCTGGAATGTTATGACTCGAGTCGATCGCAAATTGATCGCTCGCCAATGTAGGTACTGCTTCCGAGGTAGTTGAAATATCTAAAGATGATTCCCGAATGCCTTCTTCGGGAATGCTTACATGCTGTTTAGCAACATCGCAGTAAGATAGTTTCGTGACAGTATCTTGCGATTCCGTAGGTTGTCCAAATACAGATTCAAGCTCTGATTTATCTTTACTTGGTAGAATAATTTCCATAGTCTTATGCTTTCTCTTTCTCTTTTGCCGTTTCGCCGTTTTATTATCATGTTCAGTGACACTTGTGTCATTGTTGAGATCTTCGGCAATTGTAGTATCCTGCGAAGTATCGGTCCTGCTACCAGACGCAACACTATCGAGTGTGTCACTAGCGGATAGTTCTATAGTCGCGTGAACATGGATTTCAAATGACGTATCCGAAGTAGTGTCTTTTTCTGACATTGAGGATTGTATAGATTCTTTTGTCTTTGCAATAGTCTCTAACAATTTTGGACGATCTTCCATCGTAGATATTTCAGAAAGTTCATGCTTTGTTTTGTTTTCGATGAACGCTTCCATCTGTTCGATATTTTTTGGAACCGTAGGAATCTCTGGTATCAACTTATTCGTAATTTCTTTTTCTCTTACTTCCTCCAAGGATTTCATAATTTCTGGTACTTGTACATCAGGTGCTGCTGGAGTTTCGATTAAATCTATAGACGTTACTTTTTCTTCCTTCTTTATTTCTTCTAAGATAGCCGTTTCCATTGGAACGAGCGCTTTGCATAAATCTTCTTTTTCAACTATTCCTATCTTAAATTCTTCCGTAAATACCTCAACAGACTGAGTTCGAATATGTGTTGTCTGTTGAGATACCGACATTGTCTCAGCTGGATGTTTCTCTTCTTTTGGTGATGTTTGTGCGCTGATCTCACATACATCAGGAATATTTTGTACACTCTCTTCGATTTGTGGTATCAATTCTTCTGCCTTTATTTGCACTGAACTGTCAAAGGTTTCAATTTTCTTCGGACTGGTCTGTGACGTTTGTGATTCTTTTTCGATAGTATGTTTTATTTCTTCGATGGTTTGAGCAGATTCTTCACTCACTTGCATGGGTTCTGGACTCGTTTGCATCATGATCTCTTTGGTGGGTTCGGGCGATTTTGTTTGCATTTCAGATTCCTGCAACTCCACCTTTCGAGGACTCTCTTCAGGTGTCGTTTGTGTCTCCGTTGTTTCAGCAGGAATTTCTGGCGCTGCGATTGTTTGAGTATCTCTATGCGAAACGTCTAGTTGTACTGGACTAGTCGGAGCACTTGTTTGCATGTCCTTTTCGAGAGAATCTGACAACGTTTGTATAGAAGTTTCTTGCATAATAACTTTTTCTACTACTAGTGGTGGGGTAGTCTGTTGTTCTACTTCCATCATATTTATTGCTGTTTGAGTTTCAATTGCTATCATTGGAGATAATTCAACGGGTGAAGTTTGCATTTCCGTGGAGTTAACATCAATTTCAGTTGTCTGTGCTTGAGAATCTTCCGTTTCGACTGCAAAAGTGATATTCTCCATTGGACTAGTTTGAATAGCATACTCTTCCATCGGCGTCGCTGTGGGGGTCATAGTTTGTACACCTGAATCTTCGACTTCCGGGATTTCTTCTGTGATAGTCTGTGCGCTAAAATCAAGCCCTGGTTCTAAAATCGTTTGCGTCTCAATATGTGTCTCTTCAGTTTTAGCCGTTTGTATCTCTTCTTCTAAAGTGAGCGGTATCGGCTCAGGAGATGTTTGAATAAAAGTAGAAAGACTTTCCTTCTCTGCTTTTATAGGAGTAAATGAAGTTGATACATCACATGTCTCTACAGCTGTTTGAGTATGCGCGCCATCTAACACATCTTTGCGTTTACTTTCTTGTTGTATCGTTTCGATTTTAGTTTCTTTTGCTTCATTCTCTGGTTTTATTGTCTCTTTTTCTTTCATTTTCTCCTCTTCTGTTATTTTGTCTTCTTTTGTCGTGATGTATTCTTTTGGTTTATCCTCTGCGGTCACTTCTTTTACTTCACAAATCTCTAAAGGAAGACTAGCATCCGTGAACACCACATCGTCACTGCTAGTTTTAGGTATGTGAGTCAAATCTTTATCTTGAAGCAATCGAACCTTTTGCTTCTTCTTCTTTTTTCTTTTCTTTTTTATGTCATCCTCCATTGATAATTCATCCATAGTTTTATCATCCGGTTGATATCCATTCTTTGCCATATTGTCATCGTCTAAACTTAGAGAGGATTCGGTGATGGATTTTATGATCTTTGCAACATCTGGTTGCGGCTGCTCACTAGCATGTTTAGATGAATCAGATGACGGAATATTGATCTCCATAGATTCGGCAATTGACGTAGTAACGGAAGTACTGGATCCTGTTTCTATGGGCTTTTCCGAGGACTCTGATTTATCCTTGTGCCGTTTCTTTTTTCTACTTTTGTGACTTGTATCCGATTTGCTCTTTTCTGGCGTTTCGCTGTGAACATCAACTTCTTTTTCTGCGGTACATAATTGCAAAGTTTCCGTTTCTTTTTCAGCCGTGAGAAAGGCGGTGGTTTGTACAATTTTATCGTGTATCACTTCCGTCGTTTCCTTGTCTGCTGGTAGACTAATGTCCACATCTTCTTTGACGATGCTATACGGGGCAATCTCGGGTCGTTCTGCTTGAGTTTTGATAGAGACAAATGGTTCCACTTCCTCATCTTCCTTACGCACCGATAGAGATATTTCAACCTTATGAAACATTGGCTTGTACTCTGGTTTGAGTGCGTCATCTTTAAAATTGTCTTTATCTTCACTTGTGATCAATTCTGGTGGTATTTGTTGTTCTGTAGAAGGTGTTTCTTCTTTCAATCTTGAAGTAGTTTTTTCCGGTTTAGAAGTGTCTAATTTAGTCACTAGAACACTCGATCCATTTTCTGACTCTGGTGTTTGTAGTGATGTTAAGGTTGCAACTTCCTTGGTTGAAGTCTCTCTCTTTGGCTCTTCCTTCCCATCAGGCTCTTTCTTTAACACAATGACATTTGATACGTCTTTATCAGCTTCTACAGTGCTGCTATCACCATGGTGCGTCTCTACTTCTACCGTGCCATTTTCTAGCTCGATACTGAGTGTTTCGCTCTTTACTGGTGCATCGTCAGACTTACAAGTAGCTTTGGTGACCACCGGTTCATCATCTGGCATTACAGCCGGCTCTAATGGAGATTTTACAGATTCCGATTGTACCGTCATGACATAGACATCTTCGACAGGAGTCTGCAAAACAGCAGATCGTTCAGCATCGATCAATGCTTGATTATCGATTGCAAGTGTTCCTATGCCATTTACCTTAGTAGGGAAATGCTCGTATTCTTCTTTGTCCTCTGTTTGCACTTTAATTTCTTTTCGTACATTTTCATCACTTTGTACAGTAGAAATATTTTTATCAACCAATTTTATTTTAGAATCCGTTGCTTCTGTTCTAAAATCTACCCCTTTTCTCGCGGACTCTCCTAACAATGTAGTTTCCTTTTTGCGATCTTCAATATCCAATATTTTAGTTTCCGTGACGTCATCATCCTTTTCCGCAATCGTTACCGGAATTTTTGCGATCTCCTTTGTTTTATCTCGACACACGTTCGTTATATCTGTAGCAAATGGCCCAAAGAACGGCCCCTGCATCGAAGTTTCTACTCGTTGTTCGATTGGCTGTTCCGCTGGGATTATGGTCTTTTGATCCTCGCTCTTAACCACATTAATACTGATGTACGGTATATCCTGCTCGTCTATCTCTACTTCCTCAGGCTCTTCGATCACATCTTCGGTAGTGGTCTCCTTGCCATCTACGATGGTAACTTTTCGAATGATTTTACGCGTTCGTTTGATCACTCGTTTCGTAACTTGTTGCACCACGGCATGAACACTTGACGTCTTCGTTTGGTACTCACCGCCCTCCAACAGTATCTCCTCCTCGACTGGTTGGCAGCTGATATCTCCTATCTGACCTTGCGTCACCATGCGCGTATAACGAGGTTCGGATTCGTACTCCTCCACATTGATACCTTCTGTGGGTGCGCCTGTAGTGACTTTGCCGCCGTAAATCTGCCTTGTCGTGGTCTCGATGGTACCATCTGGTCTTGTCCTGGTCATGATGACTTGTTGATCTCTCATCGCAGCCTCCGAGAAAGCTTGCATCATTGGCGGCGCGTCTCCGAGCGCCGTTGACAGTGTGGATACACGCTGCTGTGTGGTTTGTCTGCTGGTGACGGTAGTACGTCGTAACTTCCTTACGATAATCCTCTTGGTGCCGTCGGCATCAACGACCACTTCGGTAGTGACGTCGTCCGGTTCGACTAGGACTGTCTCGAAGGACTGTGGCGCAGCGTGTACGATGTTCAGCTCACTCGTCGCGCTGTCGGTCTTCTTCGCATCTTGATATTTCATATCGACGATGATGTCTTCGCTGGGCAGAATACTAGATTGTTCTCGACGCGCTATCTCTTGACTAGAACTAGACGGTACGTATTTGGTGGCTATCTCGATCACATCGTGATCGCCCGTTGTGGTCTTTAGGACCTTTATAGCTTCCTGCGCTTGAGCACCCTCGCTTGGTAATAATTCTTGCGATGTCTGTGTCGTGAGAGAATGGCACGTGGTTGACGATGGCATCTGTGTCGTAGATGTCTGTTTTGTAAGTTGCATTTTTCTTTCGACAACGTCGTCGATCAATAAACTTTGACCTGTCTGTAAGGAAACGTCAGCCAAAGATGGCGGACCACCTTCTATGGAGGAATGGATAGAGGGTGCCTCATCCAAAGTAGCATTGTCTTTCTCTGTCGATTCGTCATCAGCTTGAGCTTCCTCATCACAGATCTCCTACGAGGATAATGATTTTCTTGAAATATTGACATGCAGCATTATGATTTAGATGTTTATTGCAAATGTTTGTATTTTTATATATATGTATCGTATTAAAAAATGTAGTATTAATAAATTATTATTAAAATATGTTATTATATTTAGGATTGTTATTATTTTAATCATGAAAAATGAAAAGAACATTAGGTATAATTTTCTTTGTTAAACGGATCAAAACAAAAGCTAAGATGGGATAATACCCAAACTGGAATTTATTAATTTTATTTGTTTAAATTAGTAAGTAACGAATGGATAATAATTATTTGTACAACAATATACAAAATTTGTCTGATAATATTTATATCTACTTTTTGTTATAATAAGCTATTTGCACCATATTATAACTTGCGATAATTTTAAATTCTAACATACAAATAATTTTATTAATCCTTAAATACACTACTAGAAATCCTTCTAAAATTTCAATCGCTTGCTGTATGAAGATGGAATGAGAAAGAAGATTCGGGCTAGGTAGAAAAAAAATGGTTGATTAACTTCATTGCTCAACTAAAATTAAATGGCACAGAAGTAAAGTTTTTTTAGCAAGATCTTCCAGATCCCCTAGTGTGTTTAAGAATTAAGTATACAATATTTTTTTGTAATAATAAAGTTAATTATCACTAAGCATTGACACGTTAAAATTGAATGATTTATACTTTTAATAAAAGTAATATAATATAAATAATATATGCATACATTTAAAAAGTTTAATTTTATCGATTTGATCGATTAGCATTATATATATATATATATACATAGAAATTATTATTTACGCGATATTATTATTTACAACATTATTCATGTTGAGCTAAATATGATATACAACTATAATGTTTGACGAAATAAAGGGAAGAGGGACAGGTATTAATGAGAATTTTCTTTAATTACATGAAATATTACAGCAGTGTATTAACATTCCTTAATTACATGCAATGCCTATATTACATCCATCACCTTAAGATAAACGAAAATACATGAAAATATAATAATCACATGATGTACAGTAACAAATAATGTACAGTGTGAACTAAAAAATAAAATGTACGATGCATGATATCTATAATGAAACAAGGTGCATGATAAAAAGCGCATGTGTTTGTAGCGATGACAGTGAAGAAAAAAAGAAAATATTCCCGAAACGTTTTCTACAATTAAACGATTTATGTCCGTACATAAGCATGCAAAAGAGATTGTTTTATTAAGCTCGACTAGAACTTATTGCTGACAGTTGCGTTACTTGCCGCTCATTACAAAGCGTTCATCATCATCTAATCATTAAAAATTACACGTTGTTTCCGGAATGACTATTTATAAATTCAAACGCACTATTTCAGATCCTTATTCAAGCAAGAGACAGTTTTAATGCAGATTCATGATGTTTTTCATCCGGAAATTTTTGATTTCGCATACAACTGTTAATTAACAGCCCGTTTCATTTCTCTATAATTTTAGATTCACTGTACAAAGCTTGTCAACTTTGTAATAATCGCGAGCCTTTTATTTTGTGTTCTCAGTATGGCGAAGTTTTGGCAAGTTTCGAAAATTAGAAATTGTTTTCCCGAATTCTTTGTAATGCTATTTTAAGCAATCGAGGCACCGTGAAGAACAGTGATATTAGCGAAAGCCCCCGAGCTCTGGAAAGCGTTGGATACCTGCTGCTTTCGTTGGAGACAATTAATTACGTCCAAGATAGCTTCCTTCATCGTTATTGCTAGCACGTTCACTTCCGGCAACGATTCGAGTTCTGAGATTTGATGTGCGCGATTCGTTAATTCTTCCTGTAAAGTCTGTCCATTGCGACAAGTGAAAAATCAGTATTATTTCGCATGTAATGGAATAACGTATTATATTATATGATTATTGAATCAGATTAATTTTTAATTAAATTAATTAAATAGTTTTAATTAAAAGTAAGGATGTTAATCCTTTTATGTTTAAGAGACGTATCTAATTTGTTTTTCAAGACTTTTCAAGGTTGTCAAATATAAAACAAAAGTCGAAAATAACCGATTTAACATATAGTGAAAAAATAAAATTTCTTGAAATATTTTCTAATAGAAGTTTGTATTGAAAACAGACCTTGCTGGTATTAATCGAATATTGCTGAGGTAGTTTCGATATAATATTTTTTAACCAAGCATCTGTCTCTTCGAGGAATAATTTGTAAGTATGAATTTCTTGGTCGCGTTTCTCTCGGCTCACTCGTGCCTGTTCGAGAGTCACCCTCCCTTGTTCTGCTTGATCGACGAGAGAAGTAATGCGTGTATGAATTCCCGTTAAAGCTACTGAGAACCTTTGTGACTCAATGTCGGCAGGAATTTCGTGTAATCGCTTTTGAAGTTGCGTAGCTTCCTCATCATAAGTGCGAAGTTCCGTCAATATTGCCTAAAACAAATAGAAGGGGTTTTGATTTTATAATAGATCAATCTTCTCTTCCAATATACTTTTCTATATAACAAAATTCAGGATTAGATAATAACTAATGAAACAATTAAAAGTTAAATAAAGTTAGAAAGCTAATAACTTTTAATTTAACTTAATTAATTTTAAATAAATTGATTTTTAATTTTGAATATCGTTATTTTTAAAACATAGCCTTCAAACATAAATTTTAACTTATTGACTATTTTCCTAGGTTCAAAATTTTTCTATATAAAAGAAAAAATTGTGAAAGAAAAAAATATCCACATAAAATACCCATATAAAAAACAATTTTTTATATAAACTTAATTTACATGTAAAATATTAAATTTATTTGATGATCTATATTGTAATTGTTTTATTACTTAGAATAATCTAATTTTAAAAAATTATCACATTATAATTTAATATAAATAATGCTTTTCGAAATTAACTTTTAACCTAGTAATTTTTTGTTCAGATAACTTTTAATTAAATTAATTTTATAAATCATTAATTTTAACTCACAAGGAAAGTACCCGAGGTGTCCCCCTCCGATCTTGAGGAGCCTTTAATATATTATTGTACAGATAAAAATAAGGGACACGTATTTTTTTATACGTGCCCG
>QKQZ01081490.1:0-11377 GCA_003595255.1 Solenopsis fugax | reverse complement strand
ATATATATATAAAACACATACAATTTTTTATAATATATATATGTGTGTAGTAGTTGTTACAAAACGTGCTGTATAATGAACAGCAAACTTTGTGCGATAAGACTCCTTTCAGTATAAACACTTATTTATTTTTATTGTTTCTAAAGATATCACTAGATCATTTTAATGTATATATACAATATATATAATTGTGTGTGTGTGTTTCTATATTTTCTATATTTTAAAATTTCTCATATGCAATGTGGTTTTTATTTCTTATAAACTGTTATTCTAGATTTATATCGTCACACAAAGTTATCGTCTTGTACATTAAAATATCAGGAATTATCCCCCTTAAGATTTTTAAGAATATTTAAGGACCGCCCATACAATATTTCACTTTTATTTACCCTCTAAACAGATTTATTAAACAATTATGTAAATAATTACATAGAAAAATCTATCGCTCAAGCAACGCGATTGCGAGCGATTTTTCGCCGTTCATCTCGATTTTTGGCAAAGTTCATCTTTGCCTTGATAAAGAATATCGAGTATGTTATTTTGTCTTGGTTAAGCAATGAGCGGTAAAAAGATAAGTATCATAAGATAATACCTGAGAGAGAAGAAAGACATGATGCAGAAAAGGAAAAAACCTGGACTCACCACGTTGCTGCTGATCGAAAACGAGGGTGGAACGCGTCGCCTGCAATTAAAAAAGACGATGCTTTTAGGAACGATCTCGCGGAGCGCGAAATCGCGCCGCCCTCAAACGGCGGTGTTATTCCGTTCGTTCGCAGCATTTCTACACGTTCGCTCTGCATGCGTTCACGCTCGTTAAACCACGTTTGTGTACGCTGGGAGTGAAGTCGAACGCCGAGGCGTAGACACACATGCAGCCGATAAAATACTATATATGTCGTCTATTTGGCGACAAGCAGAGTATAGGGAGCGTCTGAATTTACGATATATTCAGATATGCTTAATGGAAGGAGACAGAAATGGAACTAGCTTCTTGTGAAGCCTTGTACCGCGATGCTAGAAATCGGAAGTCTGAGATCTCGAATGGCAAGAGAATGGACCAATCATATTTGTTAGCGGAATTATGCAAATGCGATTGGCCAATTCTCCATCTATTCGAGATCTCTGACCAATTTCTACTATCGTAGACACAAGGTTTGAGGCATATTTTAATTTTTTTAACAGTAGGAGATCGTTTTTTCCCAATTAAATAAGCTACTCTATTTTTCACTCTATGTTTTTGTTATTGTTATGCTATTATTGTTAAAAACAATTTATTATTTCAATTTATTATAACATTTTCAGCGATAACAATGTTCTTATTATTGAAGACAATTTATTATTTTCGGCAACAATATGTAACATAATTTATTTATTTATTTATTTATAAATTATTAAATTATTTATAAATAATAAATTCATAAATTAATTATTTATTATTAATTTATTTTTAATAAATATGTTAAATTCCTTATTTAAATCCCAATTTAAAATGTTTATGCAGAAGAATCTATATGTATAAATGATTCATAAATAATCACATTAGCAATATATTAGGGTAACTATGGTATATACGCTGTACTGATCGAAACTTAATTTATCAAGTACTATTTATTATGTTTAAGGAGAATAAATTATACCGATAAAAACTTCATTCTGTCTACTGCTATGAAAAAAATTAGAAATATAAAATATTTATTTTTTTATATTTGTGTGTAGAAAAGAAACTTTAAGAAACCTTTGCATTTTTGCCATATATCAAAAGAGGTAGGATTTATAGCCACTCATGAGTGGAACAATCAAATAATACAAAGAATACAAAACTAAGCACTTGTATTTTCGTGTACTTCATCCTTTATTATCTCTCTACGTTTATAATCATGAAATAATCAAACCTCTTACACTTCCTACAGAGAGAATAATCATTTTACGTAATACGAGTACATCTCTGAGCCACTTATAACATATTGATAAAATGATTCAGCTCACAATGGTTTCGTTATTATTAAGAGTGAAAACTAAAGGTACAACACAATATTAATATAATATAAAAGAATATAATAGAGTAGATGCAAGCAAGTTATCTTCTTCTATTTTTTCTGACTTTTGCGACGTAAATCCCTGCGCGGCAGGGAAATACCGGAGTTACTCTACAATAATAATAATAACATATGTATTTGAAATGTAATATATTAATTATTTATTACGTATTTATCTTACATTAT
This sequence comes from Solenopsis fugax, assembly GCA_003595255.1. Lineage (NCBI taxonomy): Eukaryota > Metazoa > Arthropoda > Insecta > Hymenoptera > Formicidae > Solenopsis > Solenopsis fugax. Next base: position 9,155 of record QKQZ01081490.1, on the reverse strand, counting down.
TCTTATATTTATTTGGTTATCTTATAACAAGACAATATTATTTTTTAATAAAGAAATTTTAGTTTTTTTCTAAAATATTAATTTAATTTCAATCAATTTATGTTTCAATTTCATAAAAGATCAATTTTTTATATTCCTGTCTACGTTCAATTTAGAAACATTTACAATATAATTAAAGAAAATAATAGAATGAACATACACATAATAAGCAGAGTTAAGTGGCTCAGAACAATTTCTATCTGCTAAACGCTCCTAACCTTCCTAAAGTTTTTTTTTTCCATGACGTCTATAAGAAGATATAATAAGATCGCGATTGCGTACATTTAGGTCAATTAGAGCTAATTCCCTCCTGTCGCGTAATTAATTTTGTAGTCGATCGAAACGGCGCCTCTCACTATATAAATAACACTGAATCATTTCGCTGGACTGTCTTTATTTCTAGAATTAGAGCATTTATTAAGGATTTTCAATCGGGACAATAATAATATCCCTCTTGTAAGATCGCATAAAAATATATACCCAAATAAGATTGGTCGATTCTTGCATGACTGATTATGTTCAGCCAACATAACATGACGGCATAACAATAAACCGACTGTTATTATTACCGATCATGGCACGACATCAACCCTAATAATGTTAGACGACTTTTGCTCGATGATAACTTTTGGGCCAACATTGGATGTATGTCGGTAACCGACTGTCATTTCAATTACGATGCGACATCGGTCCAAGCAATGTTAATCAATTTTTCCTCGATGACGACTCTAGAGCTAACGTTGTGTCAATGTTGGGACATATTATGGTTGCTAGCAAGTTGAAACTGGCAACTTTGTGTTGGGGATATGTCGGTAACCTAGTATAATTCCAATTGCAGAGCGACGTCAGCTCAGTCAACGTTAGCTCTGATCTAGTCCGTCTTTTAATCGATAACGACTCTCGAGTCAACGTTGGGGATATAAAGGGCAATCGACTGTTATTCCAATCGTCAGAAATCATTCGTCTCTTACCTGAAGTTGTTTTACGACATTAATTGTGCAAATTGTTTATTTTTGATATAATATTAAATAATATTCTTAGAAAATTATATAATGACGCGTGCTCGTTATACTATAAATATGACACATCTGTTAATTGAAGAAATTATGTAGCACATAAGGCAGAAGGCTCCAGAGATCTGGGTTTTAAATCCCAATAAGGTAAATATGTCTTTCATATAAATTTAAGTAGTTACAATTTTAGTAAAATTGTCATAAACTAATATTTTGTGAAATAACTTCAATTTAAAAAAAAACGATGTTTTAAAATTTATGTCGGAAATATAAATATAAGGTTTTATGACTAGTGTCGGCTCGACACTGGCATGCAATATCGATGCCGATATCGGTGACCAATATCAGTTCAACTTTGGCATGTTGAGCCGATCTTATCATTTGGATATTATGCCGATGTTAGCGCGATGTTACAACCAGTACTAGATCGACAGTCGGGATTTGGTGTCCAATATGCTGATCCAACGCTGGCTCAGCTAGGAAACCGTACATGAGTAATGAGTTTGAATCTGATTGAAATGTCACACAACGGTATATATTTAATTCGATTTGGATCAATTTGGCTTTTATCTTGATACGCTGTTCAAACGGAAAAATTATGTACAAATAAATTAAAACTACCGTTGACTGTATAGATTTTCTCGATACTTGTGATATCACATTGTAACAGCAATACTTTTCAATAAACATGTGACGGGAAAAGTTGGCGATATACGCTGTATGTAGTGTCAGTTACTCAGTTTTCCAATATTAAACTTGATAGTGGATTTTTAGTCGCTGACGTAACGCGTTTTGCAATGTTGATTGATTAACAAAAGAATCATTTTTATAACTAATAACGGTGCTTTTAATGTTTAAAGTAATTCACTAACCAAATAAATATGTACTGCCAGTATTAATATTTTCTAAACAAAATATTCGTTATGAACTTATAATAATATGCAACTGTGAGCACACAATCTATGCATTCTAATGGCATCTGTTGTTGGAAATAATTTTCTCGTGGGCACACGAGTGCCTGTATTATAAAGATATAAAAGTAGAGAGAAAGAGAAAGAGAGAGATAGAGAAAGATATACACGGCCGGTTTCGTCACACGCATTCGTGACAGCGCTTAATTGTTTACGACAAGGCTGTTACTCTGGTATTCTGTTAATCATTTTTACATGCGTGTGCACGCGTTCGTTGTACGCGTTGTATTGCGTTTACTCGATGTGAGAATAATTAAATGCATTGTCATACATTGTTACAACGATTACAATAGTATTAAATGTATTTTTTTAATAGAAAAAGCTCTTTCTCTCCGTATTATACATATATATTATACATTTATCATAATATTTATCTAATTATTATTATGTCGCATAAAGTATTCTTAAACTCAAGTAATTAATATAATAGAAAAAAAATTACGTTCACTATATTATACATTATAAAATATAACAAAATATATATTGTAATATTTACAAAACATAAAATGTAAAATAATTCAGAATTTGCAATTATTTGTTAATTATGCTGTTAAATATATGCAATCTGGAATTTTCGACGAGTTACTAAAAAATTCATTAACTCGTTTCGTCTCATAAGTAATAAAATTTAAGTATACATAAAAATTTCGTATTGCGAGTTATCGTAATTTGAAAATGCTCATTACACTCAAGATTATTTTTAAATCTCGCTGCTAACTTATTCCACTAATTTTCAGATTATCACAAGAAAAAAAATGATTACCATTATCGGACATACAGACTAAGGGTGGTATCACGTACATTGCACTCTCAGAAATAAAATTGAATATAAAAAGCGAAAAAATCCTGCGTTTATACGACGAATGGCGCCGTAAACTGGATAAGGCGTACCGTAAAATTCCAGTGCGGAGTCGTTTAAACTTGATATTTTTATTTCTCCTCCTAACACACACATCTGCTCTGCCATCGTACCCTCTTCCACCCATCGTGATAACGTTTTAAAGATTCATATTTGAGGAATATTATTAGTAGCCATGAGAATCATCGACCTGCGACGTGGATGATCCCATATGCTCCAAAATAGTTTCTTTAAATAGTTTAAATCTCCTCCGAATATACGAATTCAAATGTATGATCTACGTAAAAATAAATTTTAGCTATAGATAAGTAAATAATCCGAAAATGGTAAATGGAGTAAGAGAAAACGAAATAAATTTTTCAGAAAATATTCTGTACTATATTTGTATTATAAATTCGAAAAATCTCTCCATAATTGAATTCCATCTATCTCTATTTTTGTTTCTAAAACCGTGTATTTTAGCTGATTTTAATTTAATGCTCATAAAAAGAAGTCATCAGAATGTTAGAATTTAAAATTAATTTCAGATTTCTCGCATCGTTCTTTGGTTTATATCGAGAACAAAGTCTCCATGGTGCGAGAGCGTATCTCGTTAAAAAGTCGCACTCCGGTCGTCGCTTCCTCCTGAGTCTATTTTCGTTGTGCGCGCGTTTGTACACGGGTAGAGGAAGTCGTCGCACAAGAGCACGTGGTATTCCGTCCACCGCCGTGTTTCCGTCTTTCTGCCTTCTCTCCGGCGCGTCCGCTACCGAACCATTTGGCACGTTTATTTCTGTGTTTACTTCGCAGTCGGCGCATACATGAGCTCTGTGCTACGGGGCTCAGAGCTCCAACCTCCGTGAAAATGATGGCAACGCTTCTTCTTGCAGTAGGCCTTCGAACTCGCGTCAAGAAACTCGTTAACTCGATCGTGCGTATACCGAACCGATCTCTGGACTTCGTTCCGATTACACGAATCGTCAATGAAAATGTAGTTCAAAGACAACCAAATTTAGCAACGTGCGTCATTAGCATCCTAACTTATTCTGCACGTATTGTATAAATAGATAAATAAAATTTTGATTATATTACTAAAGTAATAAGTAATCATATTTTTAAAAACTCGGTATATTTGTCAAATTAAATATTATCCTATTAAACAGTGTTGCATAAAATTTATTTCGATGAGAGAAATTTCAGAAGTCTTTAAAAAATTAATTTTTCCAACATCAACAGTTGTGAAAAATAAATTAAAAAACAAATTTTTGAAACATTGCATAAAATAACAAGAAATTTTTTCGCTAGTCAAACAGGTGACAAATTTTGCTTATTGGTTATTGAATAAAACTGTCATACAAAAACATTTTCAATCCAAAATAAAACTCATATTTCGAGATAAATAATTCTTAAACTGGGTAAATTTTTTGTTTACTATATTTATGTATTTACTATATTTATGTCCAATTTAATATATCTACGGGAGTAATCCGTAAATAAGTGATGAATTCTTAAAAAGAGTTATCTATTTCTTGTTACTATCTTCGATTTTATATTCTATTGTATCAAAATGGAAGATTTCACTTTGATATAACTTTTTATGCAGTAAAAGATTTACTTTAACTTCCAAAACTTTTCTGAAAGTGACTCAATAAATACATAACAATTACTTTATCAATATACAATCGTAATCAAATTTCATAGAAAGCTTTTCATTATATTCATTGTTATTGTTGCATATTTAAATTATAAACATCTTTTATAAAATTTGAGATTATGTTTGAAGATAGAATCGATTCAGGAATGTTCTCACTAATTGTAAGAGTTTATATGAAAAATATATTTTGCGATGTCCTAATATAATAAAATCTATATATGTTTTACTGTCGTGGTATTTATAGCTCTGATAAATATACTGATGAAAAACTTCATCGCTCTAAATTACACGTCATAAGAATTTACGAATGCTATTCGTAAGATGCTCAAATATAGGTACTTTAATCGGCATGAACGTATCGTACCAATTTTCTATAATAATGAACATATAAAATAGAGATGCTTTAAATTACTGATTCCGGTTACGTATTAAGGTAAAGTGCAGGTTTTTAATTGTAAGTTAATCGTGAGAGAAAAGAGCAATATACAATAATAGCAACTTTTATTGACTTGCGATTTCTTGCATCTAGATATAAAGCGCTGCTTCACCAATTTTACGTATAAAATCGATATTTTCTACGATATCTAATAATCTATTGAATATTTAAAAATAAGTAACGGAAATTTTCGAGTATTTCCATCATGTCTAATTTCAAATCATTAATTTAACAATTGATAAAGTATGGCTATATTAAAATTGGTTGATCTACATATTTTTAAACGCTAATGTTATTATTTTCTATTAAGTTAAAAAGACAGCGCAAAAATAAATAAATAAATAATTTTAAAACTTTTAACGTACGATCATATTTAAAATAAATCGTATAACTACATAATTGCTTTATTTTTTCAATAAATATATTAGTTATTTAAATAATATTATTCGTGATAATGGGTTAAAAATATTCCAAGTTTATTTATACAAAGAATATAACTAATGTATAGTGTTTGTTCTTGCAGTTATCTTCGCAGTAGAACAAAAATTCCGTGCTTCGACCTTAATTTAACTGATACAAAATCCAATTCCCAGATATATGCCAATAAAAAGTCATAGATTAAATCGCTTAACATTACTTTTCCGAAATATCTTTAATCAATGCATATTGTAAAAATATAGAACGTATATATATATATACGTATACGTTCTACATATAAATATCATAGCGTGTATATTGTGCGATCGATAAAAGCTCAAAAATATTAAATTTCTGAATAAATTACATTTACAATTTTTATGCATCTATACAACATTCAGGAAATAGTTTTCCAATATAATTATTTAAAAAAGCCAAAGCTCGAATATTGTAGAATCGAACCTGATTTACTTGGCTACGTAATGATGCACAACGGGTTGCAGGGAAAGAAAGCGTTTATGAAAATAAATCATCAGCCAAATGCTAATGCGCATTTGATATGATTTCGTATAATTTTCTCGTCGTGAACGAATCATCGCGCAAGGAAGAGCGTACGCAGTAAAAATGGCTGCGCGAGTAAACACGCACACTCATCTCGCGGCTCGATAAGCGGATCAGAGATATCTATATTACATCTAAATCACTAAGTGTGATCAACTCGGTTTTGGTCAAATATCCGGTTTCAGCTATTTTTTGCGTAGATTGAAAGACGATGATAGTCAAGACAATGAGAATGCATAACCATTTTGTAACCGACATGAGAAAGGACGGAACATACAAGAATAAGAACAAAGATAAATTCGAAAATAAAAATTACATATTCGGGATGGAAAAACGCGAAACTGAGTGATGAGTTTTGCGAGAAGAAATACAGTTCCTATCATATAATTTATTTCAGAGAAATTGAAATAAAATATGCGATTTTCTGTGTATAATAATATGTGTTATAATTATACATACTTAATAATGTTTTATACTTTCTTATACAAAAATATATTTATATATTCTTATGTACAATAAAATTATTGTTTATTATTAATTTCTATACCTCTGATTGATGTTGATGCTTTTATATTATTTTAATAATTTAATAATTTAATAATAAATATTTTTTTAAATATTTTTAAAAATAAAATATGATTTTCAACTAATCTCTTGCTGGTCTATAAATATTTAAAAAGCAGCGGAAACGGCCATTTAGTTGACGTAATTTGCTTTAGTTAAGCACAAGTTATTAGAAATTTAAACATAGTATTTTTATCGTTTCATTTTTCTGCGTCGATCGTTCATTCAGTCAAGCATATTCCGAACAAATTCGCATCGTCGTGATGGAACATATTGCACTCATATTCAACGTTTCACGATACACCGCGCGCCTTTCGAGTTGAAGTTGCCGCGTTCACGTGGCTGCTGCGACGAGACCATGGACGTAGAAAAGATAGATTGAGTTAAAGCAAACTTAAAGATCACGTAGAAAGAGATGGAAGATAGTTAACAGTAAAAGAAAGAAGAAACAGTTGCATGAATCGTAGAGAAAGAGAGAAAGAAATACGACAACTGCTTTCTGTTTTTCACTATCTTCATTACGTTAGACACATTTATTCTTACTATAGGCAAGTTTTTTAATTCATCGATTGATCGCATTATACGCAAATACAGCTTTTACAGAGCAAAGTTGTATTGCGCAGAATGCGCTTGATCAATCGATGAATTAAAAAATTCGCCTTTTATTTACGGGCGAGGCATCGCGCGGCGCGTGCACGTTCCAAGCGAATCGATTGCCGATGCACATTTATCAGTGCATGCACTACGCCTACATCACACCTGTGAAATGCGTTAGCGACGATAGAGTTTAAATTACACGCGGTCGATGGTCAACCAGAGAGAAAAACAATACTTATATGCGCGTTTTTGGACAATGCGATAACCTTATGACATTTTCGGGAGTGAGATGAATTTAACATCAATGCTTCCCCAAAATATTTTCAATGAGAATAGATTCTAAGGGCGATATTTAGTTCGACTTTATATTCAATTAAGACCGTCTTAAGTCTAATCATTGACAATTTCCATTTAACCATTTCCATTTAATATGAAATGACCGTATGAAGTATCAAGATTGTACTTAAAACTATTATAAATTAAGATCAGAAGTTTATATCTAGTATCATATGTTTTATGTACAAATATTTATGCATCGTGTATGTTAAATTGTGAATTTAAAAAATATAAAAACATTAAACAAGTTAAACTTATAATTTTTAGTTGTATCCTAAACATCTTCGAGAAAATAATATTTTAATCAAGCGATTATTAAAAAAAAGAAGTTTTATAAACTTTACATAATATAACAATGTGAAAATAAGTTAAACAAATTTTGAAAATAAGTTAATAATTAATGAATAGGCATTTCTAAATTTTCTCAAATTTTTAATTTTTTTAGGTAATTTTTTAAAATAACATTGAGTCTCATGGGAAGAAGAGTTTTAAATAATTTAATTTCAAACAAAAATAAAATTTAAAAAACCATTTTTGTGAAAAACATGAAGTTATAGGACATTTTAGAATTAAAAAATAAAGTTTTATTTTATCATTTTTGTATAAGAGTATGAAATATTTATGAATTATAATTCTCTTTAAATATAATATCATACTAGTAAAAATGTGGCAATGTCGTTTGTTATTACATTTAAATAATTAGTGTAAATAATTGTTTTTTAAATTTTCCACATTGATATTCATCAACAATATAAAGGAAATTATTTACAAAAATGTAATATTTTAAAATAATACATTATCGTTTTTAGTGTTTAAATTGTGTTTATTATTTATTATTTTGGCAATGCAAAACCTTCTATATTAAAAAATATACATATATGAATGAAAAATCATGTGACTCTCTTCCACTTTTTTTAGATTGGAGAGCCTTAAAAATAACATATAAACGAGCGAATGTTACGAACGCAAAATAAAACGAGAAAGATTGCAAGAAACGAAACGTTTATTACAATAAATTGTTAATCAAGTATGTACAGTAGAACATCATTTATCCAAGGTAATGTGGAACGAGCGTATCTCGGATAACCGAAATCTTGGATAATACGGAAAACAGGTACACAAAGGCTGTTTTTATTTCTACGTATGCATGTATGTACATACATACTTGAAAACATATGATCAGATGTATAAAAATATAATGTATAAGAGTCATGTGACGAATGCACATTATTCTTTGTTGCAAACATTCGTTACTGGCTTGGTTCCGTATTACCCAAGATTTTTGCGTATTATCCGAGCTACCGCTTTGGTTGATACGGAGTGTTCGGATGAATATTCGGTGCCTCGGATTAAGCGGAGCGTGGATTAATCGAAGGTCAGATAAACAAGGTTCTACTGTATTGCATAAATATGCGATTTAATATCCGCGTCATTTCTTGTTCGAAGAATTTCCGCGAGAAGAGCGCATGCGGCGACAAATGGCCGTGCGTGTGACGGCTGCGTACTCACCTCATTGCGATTCGGCAGGCAGCAGGATGCGGGTCGTCGCGACGCAACGTCGGCCGTCGTCGCATCCTTTCTCGTCGATCGCTCGTTCATTCACGCATATCTTCGATGGATCTGTGATGTCGTCAACAGAAACGGGGACGAAAACGATGAAAAAGATGCCGCTGGTGCTCGACGTGTCGCGAAGCACCATGACCATAGCCGCGCTGTTCGAACTGAAGTT
>QKQZ01081489.1:0-11089 GCA_003595255.1 Solenopsis fugax | reverse complement strand
ATTAGTAACCATTTAACCAAATAACTGTTTAAATAACTGGTTATTTTGAAATAACAGTAACGGCTATAACCGAATGGTAAAAATAACTGTTTAGCCCATCACTACATTACACAGTTATATAGATTTCATATAAGTTATGACACTCACATTTTTCTAGGTAAAACAACTTTTTTTTAATGAAACATAATGTCCCAATAACTAATTAATTATTCATTATAACATACTTTGGTGCCAATAATATATTTTTCGTTGAGACTATTTTAGGTAAGGCCGATTAAATATTCATGTACGATCGAAATAATTATGGCAACAGTGATGGTGTAATATCCTAAATGCTAATAGGAGAAAGGAACGAAGAATACTGGATTCGATTTTCAGCAAGCATAATTTTTCTCCTACACTTGTGTTAGTATTTTTCCGTAGTTATCTAACGAATCGTTATATTATATTTTCTTAGTTTATATAATTTATTTTTGTTCTTATTACAACTTTATAATACATAGTTGAGGCGCTATTTGTAGTTGTCAAATTTCTAATTGCTAACACGACTTTTTTCTCTGAATGTAAATTTCGATTTAGAAGAGTAAAGAGCAAAAGGTGTGAAACGTGGAAAACTATATTATGTAGCACGAGAAGCTAAATGAAGACTTTGTTTACTTAATTTACAATAATCTGTCGTTTCGTTATACTCGAATGTATTACCTGACACAAAATTCGACATTTATCAGATAAGCAGCTGTCATTCGTTCACAACAGCAATGTCATATATTATTATCATCATCGAGAAATATTCTAGTGGTCCAATAATTTATTTTCGTGTTGCAATTACTCTGATGCAATCCGTTGTCTTTTTACAAATTCAAATGGAAATATTGACGAACTTCTCGACTAACAATTCGATTAAAAGTGGATACACTGGATACAATACATTGTCACGGGTTTTCATCTAAGCAACACGCCTTTTTTCCTTGCTCCCTCTGAGTTCGTTACGAGGTTTCGGGTAAGTCTTATCGAATTACTACCCTTTCTCCTACGGAACTAGTGCAGTTGTACGCACACGTACACATCAACCTCCGTCGGCTTTCTCGGTCTCTCACGGAGGCTGCCATCCTCCTTGATTAAGTTATGCCGCCCCCCTCCGCTTCCTTAGAGAGAAACGTTTCCTATTAAGGGGCGGGGAACATCCCTCCGGCAGAACACCTCCTCTCGCAGAAGACATCAAAGTTCCGTTATACTGCTCATGAATTTTCCCCAGTGGGCGTCGCGCTTAAAACGCCGCCACGTGACAGCGATACGTTCGCCCGGAGAGTGGCAAGGACCATTCGCGCGCGCATTAACGCATCGATTGACAATGGTAGTTGTGTATTATTGCCGCACGAATGTGCACTTAGGTGCGGCGCGGCGTCTCGACCGGGTGAAATTGGTTAATTGCCTGATCGTACGGTGTTTCTGCTTGAATATGTACCGCAAGCGCGCAACGTTCGAGACGCGCGGAGAACGAAGATCTGATCGATACATTCTCAATATAGATCTTCGCCGATATCGCTGTCGCATTCTCAGCATGAAACGTAGTTTAGTATTAACAACTTATTCCAGCTGTATTATCTTATTTTTCTGCAGGAGGAAAGCTCTGCCGAGCTATTTCATCTATGGAAATTATATTAGTAATAGAAACTGAACGTATAATATTTCTATCTCGTTCCAAAAATAACTCATAATATAATAGATTACAAATTAAAAATTTTTTTACAATAAAGTTAAAATTAGTGTTAAATTTAAGTCTGACTTTAGCAAAGCGAAAGAAAATATGAAAAAGAAGTAAAAAAAAACGTGTGATGATATAAAATTTATTAAGATATAAAATAGAAAGTATTTATTTAACAATAATAAATACAGAATGTTTCGACTATACTCACTCGTTATTAGTCGCAATTAAACTAATGTAATAAAAATAAATAGTAATTAGAACTTAATAATTAGAACAATAATGAGACATTGGAATAAATAGATAAAAAGAAAAGAAGAGTATTTTCTTTTTATTGTTATTCGTCTCATTATTATTGTTCTAATAGTTTAATTACAGCTAGTATTTAAATATATAGATTTTGTTTTATCATTATTAAACATATGAATAAATAATTTTACATCTTACAATCACTGTTCGTTTTTTGATCTGTCTTTCTCATGTTTTCTTTTACAAAGTTAAAATTGTTAAAGTAGCGTGATGCAGAATTAAAGTCTCATTAAATGGTAGATGGAGAGTAAACGGAGATTTTTCTTCAAGTATATTTAAGGTTGAAGTTTGAACCGTTCTAACGAAAGCGGTCCCGTCTCTCTCTCTGTTACAGATTACAGAGACGTACGCATTTCTACCCCGAGAAGCGGTAACACGATTTCTGCTGGGTTGCACGGAATGCCAGCGGCGTCCGCGGACGCCCAGTCCGACGAACTTATCTAATCAGCCGCAGTCTACGCAGTCAGCGACGCTCGGGTCGACGTCAACTCCGCTGACCCCGAATCCCGTCACTCTCGCGACCTCATCGTCGTCGACGACGACGCCGTCTTCGTCGGTGCAAAGTAACGTTAAGTCGCGCAACAGCAGCCAACACGCGTCGTCGGAGGGTAAAAACTTGCACAACTACAGGCACCAGAAGCAGCACAAGACCGGCGGCGGTAGCGCCACTGCGGACTCAAAACTCGACAAAGACAAAGACGAAAAGTACAATCCGCTGAGTATCACGAATCTACTGAAGAAGGAGCCGGTGAGCAGCGGTTATCTCGCGAGTTCGGACGCTTTGCCGGAATCGAGGAGAACACCGGAGTCGGATCGAGCGAGCTCGAAGAGCTCGGCGTCGTCAAAGAGAAAACGGATGCTGCCGGAGGGACGGACGCCCTCGCCGCAACCCAGCCAGCCGTTGCCGAGGCCCTGGAGTCCCGGGCTGGACCCCAAGAACACGCCCATCGACTACAGCTTACCTATCACCACTTCGTACTTGAAGCATCAGCAGAGACTGATGCTGCAGGAGAAGAACAAGGAAGCCGCCTGGAATGCGCTGAGGGAGGGAATGCACTCCGAAACGACGGAGTCGAAGGCCGTCTCGACCGTCTCGACCGTCTCGAGCGTCGCGACGCCGCTCGTCGAGGAGACCGAGAGCGCCGCCGAGAGGGAGAGGTTCTCGCCGGCCACCGGCCTGATCGACACGAACCTCAATCTATTGGCAACCATCCAGCATCTGCATTGTCAAGTGATGCTGGCGCTCACCGAACGACTGAGACCGTCGTTGGCGGTGCCGAGCCCTTTAGTTCTACCATCGACGTCGCCCAATGTTCTCGCGGGCACGATGATGATGGGCACGGAGGTGTCAGTCCAGACGGGAGAGAATCATTCGTGAATTGATCGTCGCGTCGGCGCGAGGAGAAGAGAGTGAATCGATTTTCACAGTGATTTCCCTTTCCCGGAGGTGCGTAAATGAATGCAATGAGTTACGATTATCAAGGAAAGAGATATTAGCGTTTCCGTGAGCAGAATTCATTCGCGTCGACATAATACTGCCTGAATGTCTCGCGTATATCGAGATTATAATTCGTTCTAGACATCGCGTCCGCGATAAAAAGATTAAGCCGATCAGACAACGGAAGTCTGTATTTACCGAAAAAAACATGCGTTATAAAATTCGTCCACCCTATTTGCGTTTCCGTCGCGATCACGCGGTTTACACGAGGCTCCGCCTCGTACAAAATGTCGATCGCGGTCGCTCTTCATCTTTAATTCGTTTTCCTAAATACGTATCCGTTTGACGCGCGCGATTGCGAATACAGCGACGGCTACTTGCCGAGAAGCGAAACGACAGATAAACGCAATTACGTATTGAACCGGACGGGATCGATTATTGTCGTCGTACTTGTGTCACACATTTCATCCGAACGGGCCGACCGGCCTGACGTTTGCTCGCGTCCAACGTCGGTCGGCGCCTAATATAGCGAGCGAAATAATTCCCCAAGTCTGTCGAAATACGGGTCGATGTGTCAGGGATTCGCGCGGCGCTTTCTATGTCCGATATTTAGAGATCCGTTACGCGGAGAGTGGATCACGATCCGGCGGCCGTCGCCGGACTCGGTTCCGAATCGATCCATCCCAGGCGAGGCAAAAGAGCGACAGTCCGCGCGGCGACACCGCGAAGGTCTTGAATATTCAACGAGCCAGCGAGACGGGGAGGGAGGGTGAAGGGAAGAGAGATGGAGAGAGAGAGAGAGATAGAAAAGGAGATCCGATTTCTCGTTTTCGGGCATCATCCGACGAATTCGACAGCATTCGGCGTCGTTGTCGACCTGACGAATTGTCTTTCATCTTTTAAGACGCGCGACTAATTATAACGCGTTCCAAAAATGACCGACTGATATTCCAAGATGAATGATGAACTCTTTGAATTTTACGGCTCGTTTTCCCGTAACGGAAATATCTCGGCGCTAATAATTTCTGTGTTATAAATCATAAAAACAGATTGCGCGAATTAAACTTCGGGGGCGATAAATAAGTAACGTAATATTACCTGTCGATACTGTTCAATCTTTCAGAGGACGAATTTTCTTGTAACAGAATTTTATTTAAGACTCGTTGGAGGGAAATGGAGAGAATTTTTCCGTGGGTAGCATGCATGTCGAGGGATGAAACGCGTTTCATTTTTTTTTTTTGGTCTATTTAAACGGTATAATGCCCTCGCAATCTCGGGCGGTCTGAATTAATGTCGGTTAATGCGCGATCAGGTAACATCTCATTGACGAGGAAAGGGCCGGTTGCATCTATAGCCGGTATCTCGTTCTACCTTGTAATCGTAATAATGTTATCGCGTATAATTACACACAATGGGAGGGTATTCGAGGCGAGCCCAAGCGCGCGACTCGTCTCGTCCCATCTCGTCTTGTCGCGTTTCGCTGAACCGGTTGAGATCCGGTGTTATCCGTGGCCCGCAAATTTCCCTCTTACGTTGTACTAATTATCATTTTATTGCCATTATCAACGCAGCGACTTTTTGGCGATACTGCGTCGGAACTGCCTGATGGAACACGGTTATTTCAGGCAAGAAACTGAAAATCCGTTTTATATCGATCTTAAATTAAAGCTGAGCATTATTATATTAGCACAACTTTTTTCACTTATTTTATTTTTCATGTTTTTTAAATTTTGTTTTTAAAATAGAAACATGAAATTTCATCGAATGAAATTTCAGATTTATGTCGTACTTTTAAAATGGGTATCAATACGATACTAATTTAATTGAGATTTACTTTTGGAAAACTAGAGATAAACGACTGGCTTCTCTTGTTTCGTGAAAATTACTTGCAAGTGACTAAAGTGACAGGAGACATACCCCCGTTTCGTGAAATAACTTGTTCACTTAGCCATCGCCGCGGATCCAATACCGACTATATACCAAAGGCAGCGTCACTTCGAGCTCTCGCTTTGAGCGCGACTGTCGTCTTCGTAGAGCAAACCGCAGGTAAGACGAATCGGTTGCAGTTAGAAATCGATTGTTTCTCGCATCGAGACCACGGCGACGGTCCTCGGGCGGCGAAATCCGTTTCGTGTCTGATTGTGTGTACGTAGCCTAGCTCCTTCCCCTCCGTGTATGATATTACTCGAAGTAGCTCGTCTTTCGTGTACGATATATAGCGCGTCGTTAGCCGGTGAGGAAAAGCGAGGTACACCGGTAAAATAGGCCTTAAGGTGTGCTTGCAGAAAAAAAAAGATGTTTGTACTAGAAGTTCGATAATTGTCGTGAAAGTAGACAAGGGTTAAGAATCCTTGAGAGTGTCGTCGCATTGGACATATTATATTATATATACATATACATATGTATGTATATATATATACATTATTTTGTACATAATCGTTGTATTATAGTGCGTATAGTCTATACCAAGCAAGACCGCGCGATTATATTATTACTGACAGCGATCGTTCTTTTATTACAGATTACGTTTTGTGTTATTATTATTATTATAATGATCATGGATGACTACTATTTTTACCATTGCTCTTATCGCTCTCTCTTATCGTTATTTTATTATAATTATTATTAATTATTATCACATGAGTATTGTATTACTGTATTAATATTATTATATTTAAATTGTGCGCGCGGAACAGATGGGAAAATATATGAAATTGAAATACTCGAGAATACTGCATACGTAACTCGCATCGTATCCAAAAAAATGCATCTTTTTCTGTCTCCCTGTTTTATATTTTAATTTTCAAATCTCCCTTCCCGCCTCTCTATTTCTGCATTGCCTTAGTAGTGTTTTATCGTTCAAGTTGACTGAATATATATTCTAACAAAAAAAGTCATGAGAAATTGATGATTGTTCATTTCTAACAGGATTGCATCTTGTTGTAACGTGACGTTGCATACATAATCACGGGATATTCCATACAGGATAATGAATATATTACATGTGGGCTGTAAAGAAGAATTGTATAGCGCTCAACTACGCCGCATCTTAATGCGACTATCGAATTACGTGAAGTAAGTATGAAGTTTATTTATATGCAATATATATCGGGATTTCGAAATGTCGGGATTCCAAAAAGCTTCGATTGATCGATGAATATGTACAATAGATCGAAGAGGAACGGTCGATCTTGCACTCCACGTGCGCACAACGAACGCAATTGACACCTCACCCTTCTCCCCGTTCCTTTTCCACCTTCTGCCCTGGTAGTAGATAGAAGCAGTCGCTTCGGCGTCTGACGCACTTTAATATCGCGAACAAAGAGGACGAAATGATCGTGTTGCCTTTAACAAAGGAGAGGGAAGGCAGCGTCGACGACTCACCTGCTTTCTCTCTTTCTCTCTCTCTCTCATCGTGGAGCGAGGAGATCGTTTCTCGGAGAGGAGGCACCATAGGTAATGCAGTCTTTACTCATCCGGCTGTTGCCAACGTTGTAGCGACCTCGTTCCATCAACTTCTACGCGTTCCCCCTAGCTAGCTATCTCCTTCGTTTCCTCTTTCTCTCCTCTCCTTTCGCTTTCTCTCTTTCTGCCTCTCGTACGTTGTCTCTCTCTTTCCCTCTCAGCCCTCAGCCCTCAGGAAAACTCAACTCCCTACCCTCAGTTCCAATAAGGCTGCCGCCTCCACCTCGTTTCCACCTCCTGCTCTCCCTCAGCCACCCTGCTCTGCTTTTCACCCTCTGCTTCCCTCACGTGCTCGCTCCCCCGACTCCGTCTCCCTTTTCTTTTCTCTCTCTCTCTCTCTCTGTTTCCTTCTATCTCTTTCCCTTCTGCGCACCCTCAAGCAACCCTCCGTCGTACCCTAAAGCCCCGCTTCCACGGAAGAGCCAAGCCTCTCTCGCGCTCTCTTTGCTACGGCATTGTTGCTATCGATTCGGACTTGGAAACGTGTTTTTCTTCGGATATTTCGTGGCCACCGTCGGTTACGACCGCTGCCGCTCGACCGGATAACGAGGATTCTAGGAAGGTGTATGTCCGACCCTCGAGTTTACCCTTTTTCACGTCTCTTTCTACGTCTCTCTGAGTTTCCACGTTACCACCTTCGCCGTTATATTTCCCGCGCGTAAATGCGGCGCGCCTTTTGCGCCCGCGATAAATATTTGATTTTACGTGCAAATTTCGTGCATTCGTTTCTCTCGTTTTCATCCGTATATTTTTGCTTTTCCCGAAGCCTGTTTACCTCATCTCTGCCGCATTTGTACATTTGCCATATTTACGTAAAAATTAATTTTATAAGCGACGGAGCGTGATGCAGATCTAAGACGAATTCATAATAATAAAATTCATAATAATAAAATTCTACTCGGTACTGTTTTCTAATTATCGTAAATAATATTTACTGTTTACTGAACATTTCACCTGTGGCATGACAACGAGCAAATTAACACGAGTCGTTTATTTTAAAGAATTTTTCATATTTCCCTCTTTTTTTTTCTCGTTACATTTGCTTTTCATACCAAGTCTTTTCATATTAGTCTTAAGTCTTTTGATCATTAAAAATCACATAAACACGCAGTTATATATCCCAATATATGTATATACATGTATATAAAAAATATTGTGAATATTTCGAATTACAGTTATTCCTTCTCGTCGCGTTGCAAATTGCTTTTATTACTTTATCGATTTTCGGTTATTTTGCTCCTGGTGTCCACCTTTATATCAGAGCGCTCGTGATCTGACAATTCGATACGTCGCCAGCGGAGTTTGACGCGATGAGAAACTGCCATTAGACTCGATGGCCGTAAGCTGCGTTTCCTCAGAGGTAGACTCGAACCACTTTCGTCGTCTTTGTTACGCCGAGATGTTCGCCGGCTTGGCTTCGATTGTTTCGCAAAGGCCATTGAGGAACCCGTGCCACTTTACAAAGCTGACACGTCGCTGCAAATAGGCAACCGGGATGCCCGGCGGCGAAATAAGGAAATCGCACGAGAGATTTCAACGAACGTTACGATATTAAGCTGCACGTTCTAATGCCAACTGCATTTGCGTGCGACACTCTCGCGACCTTTTATCAAATGTCTGAGCTTGCACCCTCAGAGCAGTTTAAACGCTTAAACATTTACTGAAATTTCTTTTCATTTACAACAAAGCTTAAGTATTTGCAGCAAGTACAAAAAAAAAAGACGCGACACATATTTCTCTTACTTACAGCTTAGTATTTAAATATCGCGATTGTTGCAGTATTATATTTCACGTTTAAAAAGTTCTTTTATAAAAAAAATTAAGTAATACGTCCTACATCGTATTTATTTCTAAATCACATTTTTCAGGTTTTTTTTAGAATAAGAGATTTTACGTTGATATATTGTAGATATGCAAGTATTATTTTTATACGAGATTCTGCATTAATTCAGTCCATGGTGATTTAATCGATTAAGGTCGCGCAAAAGTCGGCTGCCTCGAATTGAGATCGAGTGACGTCGAAGAACGTCGGAGATTTCAACGATCGGCCATACTTTGGCCAGTGTGCGCGTACATGCAATCCGCCGATGCGTCGCGAAGAGTGCGCCATTGTCTCGCGATATATTCGTCGTTCATCGCGCTCCCATAATTCTCGTTTCCGATGGACCATCCGATTAAGGTGCGTCCCCCGCGCGGTCCCCCCATGACCCGTAGTGGCGATATTACTGGGGGCTTAACTCGATCGAACGGCGATTTAACATTTCACCCTCGCTGGCTTGCGCGACGTATGTGACGTCCATTGTCCTTTGGGGATTCCGATTAAAAGAGAAAGAGAGGCAGAGAGAAAAAGAGAGAGAAAAGGAAAAGGTTTTCATGGACGAATAGTGGCGAGAGTTGGAATTTTGCGAGCGATTTTAAATTGATGAAGCGGAAGGTAAGTGATGACATTATATTATTGCATTAGTTCTTTGATGTTCTCTGACGCAACAATAAATCTCGGTAGTCTCAGTGAGAGAGATCACGATAAGTAAAAAATAATTTCTCTCCTTTAATTTCTGGAGAATTGTTTGTCAACGTCGGAGACTCTTTTTTTTAAAGGTATAATATAATTATAAGAAATATTTCTCATTTTAATGCACCGACGATCGCATAATGCAAACTTATTAAAAAAAAAAACATGATAGTTATACGATAAAGACAATTCACTATTGATTCGGTATTTGGAATGAAAGATAAGAGAAATGAGCATGCTGCAATCAATATCTTTGATCTTCTCGCTTTCTGAAATATTGTGATGGTATTTTCGAGAATCGTATGGTCATTTATGAGCTTATATATACATATACATTTTTTATAACATACAGATATATTTTTTATAATATATACTTACTATATATATTATTTGATAGAATATTTATATGTATATACAGGGTATTTCAAAAATTTTTTTTACGAATCAAAATATTGTAGCAAGAAAAATCTTTAAAAATTAAGTAAAATATTTATAAATGTGTATTTCAAATAATATTTTTTGAGATATAAGAATTTAAATCTGATTAATTACAAACTACATTTAAACAGTCTTATGTCTGTGAGTCGCTTGAGCAGTAGTATTAGTGATCGCATGATAGGCAACCGTTTAAACATTATCTCTGATAGATCAGCTTTAAGCCCTTATATCTTAATAATTACTGCATGAAAAAAAGATTTACAAATAACTATTTTACTTGATTTTTGAGAACTTTCTTACTATGGTATTTTGATTCGCGAATTTCGAGACACCTAATATATGTATAAGAACATTATATTTATTATTCTCAAAAAATTTTCCACAAAGAACGCTAAAGGCAGAATAATTTATTTTATATTAGCATCTTATGTTGCAAAATGAATAGTACTTGATTAAATTGCACAAAATTCAGCAACACCATATTGCAATTGATGTAATAATTAGAAATTTCTTACTTTTATCCTATTTTGAAAATACAATTGCAACATACGCATTGAACATTCACAGAATAAACTTGCGCTATACCTGAAATTCAGCGAAAGCAAGCGTCACGCGGTCGACAAAGCGGGCGAAAGCGCGAAGGATGAAAATGGGCTGAAGACTCAGGGGTGGTGGCTCGTCAACGGTACTGTCGGCTATTGCAATTCGTATCGCGAGTCGTGCGGGAAGATCTCTTATTTTCTCGTTGTATCCGACGAAACCTACCTATATCCTGGAACGTCTACCCTCGTTCCGAACTACTATCCCCGCGTACCCTCGCAGCAACAGCAGCGGCGACGGCAGTCCTCTTCGTGTTCTCTCGACGTCCGACTCCGGCGGCTCTATCCTCCACGGAGGAGGAGGAAGAGGAGGAGGAGGAGGAAGAAGAAGAGGAGGAGGGAAAGGAGGATGAGGAGGATAGTGCGCCGAGCTCTAGAATGTAAGGGATGATTTTGGAGATAGCTCGAGGGTCGCTCTGGTACGTAGGAGTTGTAGGTTGGCGGACGGGGTGGCGCGCGGGGATAGGGAACGGTCGGGTCGAGACGAGTGGTATAGGAGAGAGCTGCCACGGTTAGAGAGGACAGAGAGAAGGCAGAGGGCGAGGGCGAGAGGGAGGAGAGGTCGGAGGATATACCGGGGAGTAGTACGGAGGGTGGTGTGGGTTTGCGAAACGGGGGCTGCG
>QKQZ01081488.1:0-11310 GCA_003595255.1 Solenopsis fugax | reverse complement strand
CTAACGAATAGCCCCGATCTCCCCTATATATAAATTGATTTACACAATCTTTAATAATTAAATAATAATGAATTTTTTAAATATTTTAATGCTTTTAATACTTTTAAGATTAAAAAACTTTCAATTAATTTACAATCTTTAATTGTTAAAAAATAAAATATATTAATGTCGCTATTTTCAAAAAGTCGCTAACTTTTAGATCAGTTTTTGAAATAATATTTTTTTATAAAAAAATAAAAATAAATATTTCTTTAAAATAACTACAGTATAAATGTTTATTAAAATATACAAATAAATATTTCTTTAAAATAACTGCATTCATGTAAGAAATATTTGTCTAACGGTCTATTAATTCTGAAACTGTTAATTCTTCCTTTACCAATTAAAATGTACTGAATCGTCCATTACGGACAATCGTTATCACCATTGAAGGAATTTCATCTATAAGTTTCATCATAATAGCGATAAGGTACGATTATCATAATAATATCCGAATTCCGCGTTGTTTCTAAATACCGTTTTCTTCCATTGGTGCATAACCGACAGTTTAGTTTTATTTGCAATCAGATACACTCTTAATTCATGCTGACATATTAATTAAAGTAAATATATTAATCTGAACAATACACTTCCGAGTCTTTTATGAATTACAGACATTCTTCCACAACCACTTGGATGTATTTCCAATGATTTATGTATGCATGATAGAATTAAAATAGCTGGAGCTAAATCCGATACAGTACGTAATATATACTGCTGATGTATACCAATTTTTCAACGTATTACGCATTGTACGTTGCGCGTGTGAACCGTTATTTCTCTGAAACAAAGCAGCGGTACATAGATATGTGTCACTACGAGCACTACATGATAATGTGTTATTTCATTTAACACTTTTTTGTATTTTATAGAATTATAGATGTCTGATGAAAATTATTTAAATTTCTTTAAATAGATACAGACTTTTGATAAATCCCCTTGCATCTTCGTTTGAAGAAAGTTTTCATCAAATTTTGTGAAATTTAATTTGAGAGATAAAACTATTTGGAGCGTATCTATTGATTATGTTTTTATTACCTTTTTCTCGATATTACTTCAATTTGAAAATGTCTCATCTTCTTGAAAACAAGTGATAAATTATAGATATCTTCCAAAGAAATAAATGCAACAGTTGACAGAAATAGTATTTCTAACAAAGAAGAAAGACATGTATTGATCTCAGAGGGTGTGCTGCCGGTAAACGGAATATATCATTTTGCTATCAATGTTAGAGGTACTTAGCCTGTGTGTAATTTAGCATTGAAGAAAACAGGAAAACACTTATCGCCTTCTAGCATATAATTCTATCACACAATTAACTTTTTTCCTATTATTTTCTTGGCACTGACCTATTTTTTTTACATCTAATCCGTTTTCATTAGAAAATCCAATGGTATAGAGCAATCTATCCAGCTTTTAAAAAACTCGAATTATATGTCAGTTAGAATATGATTGCACTTGGAGCTTTCGCAGATAATCATCGAATATTTACGGAATAAGGAAAAGAATCTAGTTTCTTCGAACACGTCGAATGATTATCGAAGTGTACACAATGGCTTACTCCGGTGGAACGTAGCCACTCGAAATTAGCTCCGGCCAAATTGCCACTGTGTTCGCCAATGTGTCAGTGACAGTAGCCACTAAAACGTTACCGTATACAGTTGTAACTTCCACGTAGTTAGTATCATTATATTCCGCACTTCGCTTCTTGATAAAATATAGATTCCCCTTTTTACACTGGCATACGGGTAACCTTCAATTTCAACGGAAGGAGAGAGTTAGGTATCGGCTGATAGACATGGTCGAGGATCCCATTGTTGACCCGAATAATTGCATATTAATCGCACTCCGCGAAGCGGAAACGGGGCCATTTTTTCACCGTTTCTGAATGAAGGAAGATGCCATAATATACGTCCGGTGAAAATCATATAGCCACTCTTTCTTTTTTTTTTCAGGCCTTTTAATCGTTTGCTGTAACTAGAGAAATGCCAAATATAACGCCGGAGATAATTAACTATCACGTTTTCGAAACATCTGATCCTTTTTAAGAGAAAGCATTTGCAAAAAGTCATAAATTCATCTTTATGTTCCTTTTATTATTGAGTTAATGTATTCGAATTCATTTTTTCATTCATTTTCTCATATAATTGGCTATATTTTAATCGACGATTCTTCTAAATAAACTCTCTCTCTCTCTCTCTCTCTCTGAATTTTAATTATGATGTAAAGTTCTTTTTACAACTTATATTGCTCGAAGCTTTTGATAAAAATATAATTTTTTAAATCACACAATCAAATAGTACGGTCATTTCTGAATAGATTTTTAAAAATTTATAACAATTTCTACAGTATCTCCTCCCAAAAAGATACGTAAGAGCCAAACGATTAATAGACCACGCCGCACGTATAGAAATAAAAATTCTATCAGTAAAAAAAATTAGAAAAAATGTATGTGTACAAATGTAATTGAGACTGAAGGATTCAATTTAATTGGCAATTGGATAAATCATCATTGACGCGTGTCGCTCCCTGACATAAAACACGTAAGAAGAAAAGATAGCTATCACGAAATACTCGTTCTTATTCGCTGCTTCTTTAATCATCCAATTTTACGCTGCTGATTTTAGCGCGATATAGCGTATACGCGGAATTTCGCAGGATGTAGCGCGGAAGCTTGTAAGGTGATTCATAGGCTATTGAAGGAGTTTTTATTTTGCAATAAATTCTCAATGTCCTACATAGTGCATATTTCATCTGTCGATGATCTTTGTGCGGTTTTACAAAACGTAAAACGATTTCGATTAAATGTTACAATAATTTCATTATGCGCGGATTTCCCTTTATTCTGACAATGAGTATCGTTTGATATCTGACGTGTTCTGGTATAACTGTTTCACACGCCTAAGTACCGCTAAACGGAAACATTTTTCCGTTTAGCGGTAATATTTGTGCATTTGTAAGTAAAAAGAGGACAAAGGATACCAGATATCGCCTACTTAGAATCGTCGCTTTGACTCGCACGTGGCTTTCCTAATAAGCTTTACTTTACAAGGCTCTCTCGTAATTACAGCGACAGGCGACGAAGGACTCTGGTGAGACTGCAGGTGCTTCCTTTCAAGATTACAATCGAGTACGAGCGAATCTCCCCGTAACCCGTTCGCCATACGCTGTTCGCAATTGTTACCGCGAATCGCAGAAATCCCGGATTTGAGGAATGCCGATTGTCCGCGTGCTAACAGCAACCCGATTGTTAATTTCGGAGTTTAGCAGTTCGATCTGCGAGTAATTTCACGATATAATGAGATTGCGAACGTACCGCGACGCCGTAACCCGGATTCGGATTCCCAAATGCGCTTCTTCCACCTTGGGGAATAATTTTAGTTGCACAAATTATTTTGACGTACAATAACGGTTCTAACGACCAGCATTCAATAAATGCTGGTCGTTAGAAATAATAATATTCTATGAATCTAGAAGTATCCAAATTTTTGTGATACAAACTAATGTAATATGTACGTACTATTTCGAATAATTATTCCGCATTATTATTATTGCATTAGCCATTTAACTATATATGAAAAATGTTACTTTGTGTGTAATTGCTATAATACAATTAGAAGCGTTAATGCCATCAAGTACGCTCGCAATTGATTATCGATTCTTTCACGAAATTAAATACAATCGAGCTGTACTGTCAGTGATATTAAAAAAATAATTTTCTTAAATATTACAGAGGAAGCAGACGCTAAATGAACGCGGCATTAAAGCTCTTATATTGCACAATGATGATTACTGCTACAATTATACTTTTATAATGTTAATGTATGTAGGCAACATCTTTGCAGTTCAAATTGTTACTTTACAAAATGTTACTTTAATAAATTCTTTATGTGAACTTTGTAACAAACACTTTCTCGAATTTAACTGTTTGTAAAGAGTTTTCTTTTTTTACGCTTTCACAATGATCCTTAAAAAGTGGCAGTTCTCGCCTTAATTCGATATCAATGACGGAAACCGTAGCGAATGATCGACAATAGTCGGTCAAGGAGAAAAACAGAGGGACGACGATGAGTATCCTGTAAAACGAATTTCGCTACAACTATGGGACTCGTTATGCGATTAGAAGCGGCTGTCTCGTCAAATGATCGATTCTTTATCCGAGCATTAAGATCTCAAATATCTGAGGCTATTGACAATCTACATTGATGTGATATAGTCTTAAAAAAAAATATACGTGACAATAAAACTAATTCTAGATTCCATTGGCAAATTATTTGTATTTCTCGGATTATTATTATAGCGGAAGAAGTAAGAGAAAGGGGGACATTGCGAAATTGATATAAATATATGCAATCAGTAAATAAATGTTTAAATAAAAGAGATCAATCTTTCATAATATAAAAATTTTTTTGTTATGATATAGATTTTTATATAATAAAATCAAGTTGATATGTGCACGTTCTAATTTTTTTTTCTTTTTCAAAAGAAATCTGTATATATTAAGCATATTATTAACAAAAAGTGTTGCTCAAAGAGCGAATTATCCGATTTAGCGCGGAACTGTAATTCCGGCATAAAGCAATAAATCATAATGCATTTCTTCACCTTTTACTTTTCATCGAAATTTTCATAATTGGTGAATAAATACATACATCTTTCGCAATAAATCTTCCAAGATTAAATAATCTTTTTTAACTCTTCTACGCAGTTGAAAAAATGAATTCATACATGAACTTTCGCAAAGAGTGAAACAAATCTGCAATTGTTTATTTTCTCATGTTTGTAACATTGTAACGCGAATTGTGCTTCTTCGTAATGACATCTTTCAGTGAGTCTTGTACGACGTATTTTAATTACTACCACTGTGTGAGACTACAAATCGGCGATTTTATTAATTATTTCAGCGAGAATCCTAATGTGCTCATAAATGTCTATCATATGTTTTATGCGGAATAAAGTACATTTATTATTTTTTAAGGGTAGTAGCAAAACACGTAAGTTAATGACACGTAGCAACGGTATATTTGTAAACGATCTTATGCACGAATCGATTAACCCAGATAGACATCGTACGTGTATATGTGCACGTCTTAACTATGTCGGTTTTTAGAAGATAGAATAATTCGAGCATTTAAATTAAAGATAACATTATTAAATAATTGTTCGCATAAATTCATATCAAAGTGCAGCATTTACAGAGAACGTTCGGACTTTACGATATACATATGAATTAATTATATGCTTCAAATTACTGCTGTGAGTCTTTCATTTATCTCTTAATAGAGATAAACTAAAATAGAAATGAAATTCTCTTTAGTGATCTACTAATAATTATGTCACATAAAAATTTGCAATAGTCGCAATGTTCTCTCTCTTTCTCTAAAAAAAAAACTTTATTTTTTACTTTTTTCAATTATTAATCTTATTTTTTCTAACATTAAAGGGTTCTGTATCATTTTAAAATTGCCGTAACTTGTTTAAAATCTACATTGCTTTAATATATTTTTTTTCATATTTCCTAAAAAGTTAGCGACTTATTAAAACGTTTAACTCGAGAAAAAAAATTATTTGATAAGAAACAATACAACCGTTGAACCAAAAAAATTTGATCGACCCAAGTACAAGCCTTGACGGCTTCCAATAAATTATTTAATTTTGCATTCTCTACACATAGAATAATTAATATTTTCTGGTTACACAATATTGTAGACTGTTCTCTTTCTTAGAAATCTCATTAAGATCAGTGATCGCATCTTACTATCCTAGATTTCAATTTCACGAATGCTGCACGAAGTAACATTCAATTTAAAAATCAATACAATTTATTCTCATGTTCTGCTATCTAAAAACTTTCACCTCGTTTCCAATCCTTTCAGTATTCATAGAAGGAAATCGCGATTCTCTGGAAACACATCGTTGTATATAAAAAAATAAATATTGGGATTAATACTCGTATATGCATCGGGCAACTATTTAATACATGTAATTCTTCAATTGATATTATTTTATAATAAACTATTAAAACATCCCCCTTCGTGAATAACGTTGGATTAAATTACTTCCGCGTAAAAAAGTTTGGCTCGTATCGATGACAGCTGGAGTTGAATTTCGAAAGTATATAAATCGCGAAATAATCTACACCTCGTTTTCCAGATGCTGCGCACAGCAAAGTAATGTTAGTGGCATGAAACGCTTCCTTCCTTTGCTTTGCGCTGCCGCTACCATTGACTCTTGGCGGCTTACCACAAGAAATTGACCATTTATTACGAGCGCAGTTATTTACATTTGGAATCGTTAAGAAGTGAAATTTAGAGAACTCTAGTCCGGACCTCAAACCGGTTGGCCGTGTTGTTACCCTGCTAGCGAATGCAAAAATCGTCTGATACACGAGCGATTTTTACGACCCAGCTCACGAGCGAATAAAAATGAGCCTTTACATTATCTTCAGATAAAGAACGACGATTTACAAGCAAAAGAGCAGAGATGATTGCCGAGGAATAATTTTGGGAGAATATATACGAACGAAGTAAACTATTCTGTAGTCTCTCACAAGAGACTTGTACAAAGTAGAATCTGAGATCATTTTGCTGGTCAGTCATTCGATCGATTGGCAAATTGGTCACGTAACACTAAACCTTTCAGCGTTGAAAAAAAAATTAAATGGAAATTAAGAGGAATCATTTATGGTTGACTTGCCACCTAAAATATGAATCAAACGTTTGCAGTCAGTTTAGGTCAGTTAAACTTAAAAGAGACAATTTTCGAAAATACACGACGTGTCGTAAGCGCGATTAATCACGAATTAAATGATAGCGACAGTGAAATAACAACGATAAAAGAAGAAGTGGTTTTCTTTCGCGAACGCATGTCACGAAGATGTCAATCACAAAGTTAATCTAAATCAAGAAAAAGAATTCTCTTGGCGCTTTTCCCATGCCTGACTAGCTGTTCGAACGGATCGATGGACACTGCAAGAATACCGATCGATGGAACGGCGATAGAGATCGTGAGCGACATGATGCTAGTGTGGCGATCACCTGCGAAAGGCTGCACGTGATTGTACTGACTTCTGTATGAATAATCGCGTGGGTGGTAATCGTGAAGATCTTTTATCACGATAAAAAACGCAAAGATTGATATAAAAGAAACGTTAATAAATCTCATTAAAACAATCTCATTTTAACTTAGGCAGTTAAATTATTTGTACAATTAATCATGTCCATCTTTTCATGTAATCGTCGTAATCCATTAAAATATTTCAATAACGTATAATAGATAATTGGCATATATTATTGATAGCAATTTTGAATTCTCTAGGCCAAAAACTCGCGTACAAAAACGTCAAAAACGATGATCGACTAATTTTTAGCCGATCAACTGCCAGTCCGAGGGTGACAGAGACATTTCAATGAACAAATTAGAGACCGATGCTTGTAAGATGAATAAATATAACTAAGTTTAAGATTCGTCAAATTATTTAAGCGTATCCTCTTTCAACGAGCTCTCGTTCGGACCACATTTACCTAGTGATCTTATTTTTTTTCTTTGCTTCTTTATTATATTATTTTCTGTGCCACGCACATTCATATATGGCGTACTCCTGATCAAGATGTGATCCAATTTCATAGAATTTCCGAGCAATTACCCGCAATTAAACATCATGATCGTGCGTTTCAGAGCACAATTATTCGAAATTCACATTCGAGAAATTGCGAAAGAAACTCACGCGCGTACTCACCGCGTATACGAGTCTCGCAGACAAAAAGATATGATGAACAACGCGAAGATCAGTCCCAGATGTCTCTTCTTTTCGCTCGCGGATGCGGCTCTCCCCAAAATACATTCGAGCACCTGTGACCCTTCTCTATCCCCGATCCCGCGATCCCTTCGGTCAGCGAACAGCCGAGGGTTGTGTCACGCACAAGTTTCACCGATTCCGTGGATCTGCGATCTGCTATCAGAATGAGGGCTTTTCTTAAGATCGTCTGTACTTATGTCGCTGCCCCCACTGAGCCAAACCTCAGTTGTACCTCGAGCATACTACTCTTCGTAGTGTCCGAGGAACTATGTCCCCTCCTTAGAGCAGGACGATACGCACGCTGGCGTACGAGCGGCACACTTTCGTTCCTTCGCATCTCTTTCGACGCTTCACTCTTGCTGACTCATCTTCACTCTTCATGACACTTTTGCTCTTGATCAAGACCGAAGCGTCCGTAACCATTATGGGCGCGTACGAGCTGCCGCTTTATCAATGAATCTATCACTCCCATCCTTCATCGCATTATGCTCTCGACAATTCACCTTCCTTTGAGGTATACATGCATGTGTGTACATGTAAAATATATTTATCAATTCATAATTATTATACTATCAATGTGATACGTTTGGCTTTTTGCGTTGATCCTTTCCATTAAGAATAGTTCGCATTAATATTAATTATTTTAAATTCGATTTAACTTGCACTGAAATAAAAAAGTTGTTAACTCGATTAAATCTTTCAACTTGATTGAATTTCTTCACTTCAAGCATTTACGTATTTAAATTAAATATATATGTAGTTAAATATATAAATGCTTAAACTGAAGTTCAAGTATTTTATGTATTTAAGTCAAAATATATAAAAGGGTGAACTTAAAAAATTTAATCGCGTTGAAAAATTTAGTCAAGTTAATAATTTTTTTCTCAGTGTTCACTTTCTATTTTTTTTTGTTCTAAGAATTAGAAAAATAAAGAAAGTTAAACCGAGGTTAAAGTTAATCTACAAACGTGGATACAAGCAGATTTAAATAGCTTAAGTGTAAGATTAGTTCTAATCGTTTTGTAACATTAATCCTTTTTGAAAAAATAAGGAAAAATCCCTTTTCTAAACGTCTATTATATCAAGATGACAAGAAATCTTCAGAAATATAATTCACGATTGCACCTCCCAAGTTTAATACACTTTGTATTAAAATTTACATCACGTTTACACAGCATAATTTTTATTTTATCGCTCGCATTATTAATACGTTAACGCGTACCTTTTCATTCATTGGCTTGTTAGCCTGAACGAACTAATTTTCTTTTCGTGATTAATCATCATGAAGCCTTCGATACGGTACCTTTACTTGACTCTTTAATCTCAGTATCGACTTTCTCCGCATTCTCGCTATATCAATAGATACCGCTATTGCTACTGTACGATTGGTTTTACAATACTATGTGTATAGTAGCACGAGAGGCTAACGACTTTTATCTATCAAATATTTTGTTATTGCTTTAATTTGAAAACATCATGTCAAATACTTGGACAAAATTCGATCAGTTTAATTCTAGAGTGATATTCATGTTTTGTTTACATTAACACTATACTGACTAAACAATCACCCTTAAAATTAAAAATCTTTTTTACACTTTTAGAGAATTTAAAAAAATTGTTTCTACTTTATGTATAGATTGCAAAGTATTAGAATAATTAAATTAGTATTAATTTAATGTAAATAAAATCTTATTACATGTTATTTCAAGCTATCAAAATTTTAATAAAGAAAATTATACTAAACTTGAATTAGTACTTTAATGAAAGTTAGTAAACTTGGATTAGTATTTTGATAAAAATTCACAGTGCCTACAGTAGCATTCCTTAATAAGTAAATCAAGTACAAAAGTAGAGCGTACTTAGGCTAGTGGTACATAGAAAAACGTGAGCAATAAGACGTAAGCAGTAAGGAAATATTTTTTATTTACTTATGTTATTGCCTTAGTGCTCGATTATAATTGATCGAGTTTACGTTTCAATGCTTTTTCTATGTGTCATTAGTCTTAAGCTTATTCTACAATAGCATAAACATAAGATCGTGAGGCTGTAAGCCGCGGTTGTACGTCCATTTCTACCAATTAACGTTTAACTTTAAAACACATTATAGCCTTATGTTATTATAAAATAGGCGTTATTATTAAAATTATTATTAAATTATTATTAAAATTTTACAAGTTTCGAATGTAATGTTGCCTTGAGTCTTCTACCCACAATATTTACGATGCGCCCTTTCTGTCGGAAATCTAGCGCGAATAACGAAGGATTAATAAACGATTAGCGCGAAATTAGAGTGAAAGATCCTTTGTACGGATTCGCTACGCGAAAAAACCGTAAGAGCAGTTAAGTCATAAAGTTTACAATTCACGGTACGAATGTATATTCGTCGTGCGAAATTCTCGTTGAATACCGGTACGCACGACACTCGTATCGAAATAGCGAAGCGCCGTCTCTGGTTCGTTAAACTTTCATGAAGGCGGCCCGCGTAAAGCGGAGGAGAGATATAAATCCGGCCGAACGAGACGATGATGAACGATGATTGGTAGCAAATCGACTTCGACCGAGGAATTGTGTTTCGAGATTTGCGTCCGCAATCCGTTTCTTTAAAGTGCCATTTCCGCACGTACTCACGCGTCTGTCAAGAAATCGCGCGTTTATCAAGCACAATCTAATTTTCTAAAGTTGTAAATAGAGTTTCTAGCCAGAAATTATCGCGCAGTGAATTACATCGACTTCTTAGCGTTGTCGCGCAAATTTTGCGATTGCGACGACTTTCTAATCCTTGTGACAACAAATGCTGTAAAGAGAGTAACAAAACGATTTCCTCGAAAGGATTCAAATAAGTAATAGTTTTGCATCTTTCAATATTTGTCAATTCGACGATCGATGCCTATGCGATGAAAATGCTCTCCTATACACGCGTTAAAATCACCGAAAATGCTGTCCTATACACGCGTTGAAGTCACCGAAGATCAACGCGACGCGAGAATCACTCGTTTCACCGAGGACGATGCGCACTTGTAATCGTGCGCATGAAGCTATATTCGCTAAAACGGAAATCAAACGTAAGATAATCGTCCATTTAATCGAATTACACGTTTCTCCGACACGCAATAACGATACGCCGTCTGTAACAGCTTTCGACGTGTACCGCGACGACGGGATCTCCGGTAGCATGGATCGCATACCTATCCTAGATCTGGAAAAATCTAGTCCGCTGTATTTACGGGAAAAGCCAGGAGTGACTTGGTTTCTCGCGTGAAACTCGGATGGCGTGACGTTATTTGTATTTATTCGACACGTCGTCGCCGCGCCGTGTCGGCTGGCTTAATCTAGCGTGTATCGCGGCAGATGAGACGTATCTCTCTCGCGGAGATGCTCAATAAAAAAGAAAAAGAAAAAGAAAAAAAAATGGTCGAAAGTCGAAACGTCGCACTTTCCAAATTTCCGGATTATCCGAATTATCCGAGCGTTGC
>QKQZ01081487.1:0-11212 GCA_003595255.1 Solenopsis fugax | reverse complement strand
GCTCGGCCGCGCTCGGCTCTTCGTGCGGCGCGCCGCGCTCTCCGTTCTGTTCTCTAGTTTTCTCCCGACGACGACGTAACGTGCGTACGAAACGGGTATGTGTGTTGGTGTTCGCCGACCAGCGGGAATACACAGCGTAGAATTAACCCGATTTGGGGAGACGTCGACGGCGAGAAAGCGGATATTAACGAAACGGCCGACCGCCAGCGGCGAACGACCAAAAAACGAGCGACTCCGTGACGCACCTGGAACATTCCGCCGGTATATTCCCGTCTGTTTACTTCCAAGAATCTTCTGTTGTGTATTTAAATTTTTTCACGTATATCTCAATGCTTCAATAACACTTCAAAGCGACTGTATTAATACGAAGTTCTCTCTCTCCTTTCAAGCCGATCAGATGAGAGAAACGATCGGTTTCAACAAAAGACTAGTTTCAAGAATCCTGTTTCTCTAACTATAAATCTATTTTAGTAAGCAAACTGAAGTGAGTCGTTCTTCCCATTGCACAAATATCTACACCGAGAAAGAGATACTTCAAAATTTATTTGTGGGATATACATTTTTTCACTGAAATAAATCGTTACGTAAATACAGCGAAATAAAAAAATTCGTCAAATAATCTTTATCAGGTTGCTTGTAAAGAAACAGAAATAAATTACTTTTGAATTGCAACGCATTAGAGGGACAGGATTCTTGAATCTAATGTTTACAAGATTGGGTAAGTTAATATTTTTTAAACTTTAAGTTAAAGTACATTATTTTGAATGTAAAGTATTCAAGTAAGATTACAGAAAAATTTATGAAATCTCATTTATCTTTAAATTCAAATACATGTAAAATCTTCAACTATTTTTATTTTTTGATGGCTTCATTACAATAATTTATATATATGTACAGATTAACAAATTCTTCGAAAATAGATTTGGTAAAATATAAACGAAAAAGAGGATTATAAATTTAATATTTTTCTAAGTAAACTCATAAAAGAAATTTGAGATATCTTGAAGAGTAATATCGACAATTTCTTGGTGTAATTAAAGCAGGAATTGCGGAAACAAACTCCTTCTAAAGCAAAACAAATCACTTTTGTAAAATACCTCAACTGACTTTATTTTCATGATCTACATTTATAATAATGAAATGAATGAATATACGTTCATCCACGTTGTCCAGGGTGAAAAGTGCACGGCACTGAAAAGCCGCGTTCGTGTGAGTTTTCTTGCACGACGAATAATCTAAATCTCTTCATCCTATTTCGATGTAGACTAAATCGTGGGCAGCATCATCTAACTAATTTTTCGCTAATCTATTACAAATGCTTCAAATTGTCTAAAATTCATAAAAATATTCACACTCTCATGCTAAGCATTTACATTTGAGGCTAAGTAGTTCGAGCTCGACGCGCTACGCCCTATGAAGAACACTTTTCACCTGGGACGCAGAAAAACGATACTTACGCTGTGTTTTGTCGTGCAATAAACGATCGTTTCTATCTAAGAGTACAAGGAAAGAATACTGCGTTTCGTCATGTCACACGCTATACTTCACGTCACACTTTCTCTTTCTCTCTCCACCTTTTTCGCGGTAAAAAAAATAGTCGGTATTAGGCGCTGTTTAACACCGCCCTTTTTTTTTATTTTTCTTTACATCGTGGATATTACGTGTTGGACTGAAACGTATTTAAGGTCACAGCACACCTGGAGGGAATTGAACTTGCAGTCGCTTTACAGTCCGTAAATTCTTTGGTACTTAACACTTTTCAATGTTGTACTCTTAGATACTGCTAATGCGCTGCACAAGTTACTAAATCACAAAACAGAGAGGCATGCGCGACCCGATTTATATTAATTAAAAAAAAGAAAGTCAATAACTGTTAAAAACAATTATATTATAAACATATGAAGATCAGAGATGTACGATTAGTTAAAAATATTATCGTTCAACTTCTATTGCACTGACTGGTCTCGCGATTGGTAGCATTGATAATTCTGAATGATTAACGATTTCCCCACTTTCTTTCTACATCACAGTCTTCTGTCGTGATAAGAAAAGAAACTTGAATTAATCAAGCGATCAGCGATCAGCGCTAAAACGGTATCGATGCAACCGATCCGATGGCTATTTCTGTCAGTTTCGCGTGCGTGCGTGATCAAGAGAGCCATAGGTTCCCGAATCTGATGATCCATCTATGTTTTTTCTGCGCAAGCAAAGACAAGTATCACGGGTGTCAGTGAGTATAAGCGGAATCTTATTATGATGAAACGAGGATGAGGTAACGTTAGTTTG
This sequence comes from Solenopsis fugax, assembly GCA_003595255.1. NCBI lineage: Eukaryota > Metazoa > Arthropoda > Insecta > Hymenoptera > Formicidae > Solenopsis > Solenopsis fugax. The sequence continues at coordinate 8,926 of QKQZ01081487.1, read as the reverse complement.
CACGTCGACGCTGTGTGGCGCCGATCGCATTTCGAGAAACGGTGCTGTAGATCGGACTCGATCGTAATTCATCGTCGATAACATTAATAGTCCTCCGTGTTAGATAATATAAACATTCAACATGTAGCAGCCGTCGTCGCCGTCGTCGCCGTCGTCACGACGTTAGACATTTCGGGATGCGATAAAACTCTCTTTTAACATCGTCCCTCGCGCGCATCTTTGTATCTCGCGCAATCGCACAGACGGAATATTCGCACTCGCGAGAATTATTCGCGCAATATCACATCTCCTTCAATGTCTCAAACGAAACAATCTTCTTCAAACATCTTCGGCTGCTCGCGCGATTCTCACACGTTTAGTTGCTTGAAGTAGTACCTGCAGTAAACCGACATCATCGTCGGCGGCGCGTCAATTTTATGCAATAATTTCTCTTCATTCTCGGAGAATTTTTCCAGCGATAAACTGTATTCCCTATCGAAGACGCCTGTAAAAACAAGAATCACTACTAGATGAACTAAAACTCGATAAATATTTCGATAGTTGGATCAGTCATTCAACTCTGCCGTTTTGTTCGAATATTCTATCTATACTATCATACAATTTGGATCTCTAAAAAATAAAACATTTCACACAGAAAAGAAATTTTTAATTAATAGACAAGATCGTCAAATATCAAAGAAAAAGTTTTCAAATAAAATATTAGTACAGAAATAAAACGCACTTTGGGTCAAACAGATCCAACAAACAAAATAGCAGAGTTAAACATATCGCGTATAAATTTTTGAAAATTTAGACAAGTTGGTATACAATCTTTTAATCATATATAGCTTACCTTGATCAATATTCGTTCTTCCCAATATGACAAACGCCAAGAACAAAATATCCCTGTATATAGAAAACGGATGGTCGGATGTTTGATGTTTACTTCTTTCTAAGGCCACTCTTTTTATAGGTTCCACTAAGTCGTTGCAACGGACATATGTTATCACTGCCTGCATCAATCTAGAGCAAGCAAAAAACTAATAAGATAACAATTGTAGCCATTTACGTCCATTTTTATCAATATAGATTAACTTTGGTTTCGATTTAACTTATTCTTTATTTTTTTTTAGTACTAAGAATCAGAAAAAAAGTGAATCGATATCAAAGTTAATCTATATTGATAGTGGACATTAGCAAATCTATTTGCTCAAAAATGAATTGGATCATTAATTATCATTTTCTCTCTAATTCAGTTATCTAATCCGTTACGATATCCCTTTACAGTTGAAATTTAAGTACTGTATCATTGGAGGATGATCTGTTGAAACTTACGTCCTGTCTTCTGTGGAATTTGACTTCCACTGGAGATACATAGGCAAACGATCCATGTGTAATCGTTCGTTGTCCCATATAGTTCTGACACCCACCGTTCCTACAGTTCTTTGAAGTTCCGAGTTCTTATCGTTGTTTAACCAGAGATCAGGTAGATGACTTGTTAAATTAATTCTTTCGAAATACCATATGAGGTTCCAATATACTATTGGATGCTCCTGGATAAACCTGTGGTTAGTGAGACAAGCATCCCCCTCTTGACTCAGCACACTCTCCAATTCTTTTCTTAGAACTAACGGATTCAGATATGGTACGGTTATCGGTTCCAATGACTCTTTCGGTTGATCTAGCAATTCTACCAATGCCCCCATTAAAGGATCGTTATTCTTCTCGCTTGCCTCGCACCTACATGGAACAGATACATACTTAATGGTAATTTTATCAAGGACGATCGTACCGCTTACGATTACGGTCGCTTAGTCACCTGTAATCTAATATCGTGGCTGTGAGAAGGGGTACGGTAGCTTTGTCACAATATTGACAGACTGTATTTAAGTTAGAATCTTCCGGCTGCCATCCGGCCATTATCTCCTCGTCGTATAAGATAGCGGCACAGTGATGGCATCTACTGGCACTGGAAAGCACAAGTTCAATGGCAAGACGTTCTTCCAACTCTCTAATACCTTTTGGATAGAGACACTCCGCGAGTTCATACAACGAAGCCAAATCTAAATTTCCATCACCTGTGATTGAAAAAGAGATGAGTGCTATAGTGTAGCATGAACGTATGGTATCCGTTATCATCGTAATTTATATTTTTTACCTGACGCTCTTATTTCGTTTCGGTCCTGTATAGATCCGTCAGTAAGAGAATCCAAAGACTCATGCGATACACCGTAAGCTATTTTTTGTTCGCGTTCCTTATTTTTCACCGGCGTACTCGTCGCTGAGATGGCTTCTTTTATCTCGTCAAATTTTTTCGCTACAGTTGTTGCAGCGGACTTTAAACTATTCAGACCACCAAGTATTATTTCATTCGACTTTTTCCCTGTTAAACTCGATGGACTAAAATAAGAATTAATAAAAACATAAAATCTGGAACGAGCAAAGAAAAAATCTTACATATTAAAAAATGTGTATTTATTATTTTGCAATAATATAGACACACACACACACACACACATACATAGGCAGAACGCGCATGTCTAATGAGCATCTATGCAACTAACATATACATATACGTACCTAATATAGCTGGAGAGACTAAGAGATTCAATAAGTTGATTCGATGATATTAAATCCTTATTTTTAGCAAATGCCAATCCACCGGTGGAGTATCGTCTACATTTACGGACAAAAATAACAAAAACCAACTCAAATGCGCATGCAAAAAAAAAATAAAATAAAATTATATTCCTCCAACAGTGTGATTACAAACGTTACTAATTATCTCATTTTTGTCATGTATATATAATATATGAATACGCATAACAATTTATTCTTTTCGTCGAGATACCATTTATCTATATACCACGTAAAAAAGTATAATCACTATATTACTATTCTGCATATCTTTTTTTACGTTTGCAAAACATAAAGTAACCGAGTCTTGTAATTGTGTTATTACCACGTCACACTTTAGAGGAAAAAAACGTAATGCATCACGCGAGGTGTTATTTGACTACAGATGACGTGCGTGCCCGCGCGTTATTAAATTAAACATACGCAAATATCTTACCCGAAACTAAGTTTAAGACTAGATCCTAAGCTAGAGAGACTGGACGTTACGCTATCCTTATTCCAACCGAGACCGCTTATTTCCAGTCTCTCCTTTTCTCTCTCTTGTTCCCCTTGCTGTGCCACGGAGTGAGGCATCGTCTCACTCCTCTGCAAATGCCCACCCACCATGCCACTTTCATCTACCGCTTGATGAAATGTCGCACTACGTGGGAGGATGTTGCTGTAAACACATATTTTATATGTAGAATGATTCTCGTATTTAAAATCATAAGCAAATGGAATGCGTATCTTTGGAGTTTACAAAGCATGTTTAATACAACTGATTTTCCTTCATAAAAGAAAGTTTTGTTGCGCAAGTATTTTCACGAGAATTTTCACATTTTGATCAGTAACAGCTTCGCATTAAGCGAATTATAATTACATATATTCCATTTTTTCTTAAATTTATCTTTATTTTGAAAAAAATATTTGTCCTTCAATTACAATAAATATAACTTTTCTCGAAAATGATTCTACTACTTGTGGTACACTACTTCTAGATCTCGATTTTGTTCTTGTTAGATATTTAACATTTTGTATGCAAAAATACAATACGTGGAATATCATACCTTCTAAATAAGAGTGGCCCTCCTGGTCTCTCTTCAATCGTATTATTTAAAACAGTTAAAGTACTTGTTGAGCAATTTGAATCATTCTCCTCGCAAGGCGACACAATTGGTGTTTCATCATTAATAAGAGCACCCAATGGGTCATTTTCCGTAACTGGTGTGCGTATGGGACTTTTTAAAGGCGATTCGACACTGCGCGTTAGCCTACATGGAAAATAATACATCTACATAAGCCTATTACATGCAAATTAGCACTGTAAAAATTCAATACGGAAATATTAATTACGTAAGATTTGATAAAATGACAAATTGGTCTACACAATGAATACTTGCGCTTGCATCCGCTACTGTAATACTATTGAAATTATACAGTCTAAAGAACAAGCAATTTCAGCGAATGGGGCAAACCTGAGAGCGACACTAACGTTCAAGTCCTAACAGTAAACATATAACAAAAAATACCTTGGATTACTTTGCGTTGTTTGTTCCAATTCTTCTGATTGTAACATACTTAACGTCGTTTGATCTTTCACTATGCTATTCTGCCGAAGAAGTTTGGCTTTTAATTCGAACGATCCGAATCCAGGTAGATCTGACACAGAACTACCTTTAGTAGCTGGCAGAAGAAGGAAGAAATATTATTATGTGAAAACTGACGTAAATCTGACGGTCATACATAAAAAAAGTCAACTTACAATCACTGTGTGCAGCTTCAGTATCCTGAGAATGGGAACTGTCGAGACTAGACCGAGAGAGCGCATGTTCCATGCATTCAGTCTTATCGGCGGTTAAGAAGTCCACATTGGAACTCAATCGTCTTCTAGCGCTCTTTTTCCCAGCTTTTTTAAATAAAGCTGCACCGACGATAACATTTCGCAATTTGTTCCACATTAACTGACTTGAGTTTGTCATATCGGAAGGCCAAGTTGCCTCGAGAACAGCCTGTAAACATGATACAGGATTAGCTAAAATTCTCAAGATAATTAAAAAATCTATAAATGTACACCTCTTTTTACAATGATACTACATTTACTAGAGAGAGTTTAAAAAAGTAATCACCTTGTTGTAAAATCCGTACGTTAAAGCGTTAGGTTGAACACCACTGCGTTTCATATGGAACAATAACTTTACAGCTAAAACTGGTTGCCCATATACACCACAGAGTTGCATCATAGCTCTGTAGCATACCTAAAAAAATAATATTTATTTTAAAATAACAAGTCTATTTTTTAAAATGTACAACTTAGCGTTTGTACCTCTTCCATGGGATCGAGACGTAACTTCTGCATTTTGACTAACATCTCATAAGCCTGATGCAAAACCGCAGCAGGTTGACTGGAAACTTGCAACATGGCTGGCAAATGTAGAAACCAAAGACTGTGACATGTACCGAGCAGGCATCTGCCCCATCTGTCAGGCATCGCAGCCTGAGAGAAAAAAAAACATAAATCACACATGCATATTTGCTTGCAAGAATATATTCCAATAATTGTATTTATTTACTTGTTTTCGAGCCATTCTTTGAGCAACTTTGATTTCGTGCTTTGTTCTACGAGCCATAGGACTCCCAGGTACCATACCGAAGGCACTTAGAGATGGATTCTTTAAACAGAAATTCTTCTGAGGCCTCATTAAATCCGGGTTCAACTTGAACGACTTGTATATGATTGGTGTTTGATTTGTCCCTGCTTCAGGTGGAGGTATAAATACTGTACGTTCACTATGTTGAGATTCATCCAGTTCCAAAAGAGTTACTGAAAATTAAATGAGAAATGAGAAAAACCATGGCACATTTCTCGTATATAAGCGCTAATAAAATAGAAAAATGTATCTTGGTTTATTCGTACCATTTTCCTCCTCAACTCGTTCTGTACACTCGTCGAAAAACGCTAGTCCCGCCATATCCATATCGGACACGAAACTCCTTTCTTCTATGAACCTATAAAATATACATTTTTATTAGAATAAAATTATGATTGTGTTTATGTCACGAATAACATTACGATAAAATTGACAAAGAGAAATGTAAAACTAATTCACCTGATAAACATTTGTGTTTTAATGAGCATGGTGTAGAATTTAGCGTGAGCTTTATCGCGGCTTCTCAAAAACGCTTGGATATTAAATAAACTCGTCGGATCTGTTGTCCCTACGGTAGGCGCTTTCGTAATCGGTAATAAATAACTTCGATATCCTTTGAGAATCGTCGCCATGAATCTTAAGAAAGCGTCCTGTATTTCAAGGTCTAGAGCTTGCTCCCTGCGTTTTTGTTGAAACTCCCTGTCTACGCTAAAGTCTTCATCTCTTCTATCTAACAAGTAATAAATTAATGTTAATAAAAAACAGATGAATAAAAGATAATAAATATAAGTAAATAATAGTATACCTTTCTGGGAACAGCTGCTCTTTCCCCACGAAATTATCTTGGAGGACAAAAGTTCCAACCAATTTCTGAGCTGTCTGGCCGCCTTTTTAGGCAGTAATTTAACATTTAAATACTTTTTATCGTCACATATCGCAATGTTATTAGTATCCAAATTTACACAATTGACATCAGAAGGAGGATCGTATAAATCAAAGAACCTTGAATCCACGCCGATGAGAAATGGCAACGGCGCATGCAATACCTGTAATTTAAATAGCAGTTGTTTTTCCACTGTTTGCATTCGTATAGTACAAAGAATGCGAGCTTGGTATATATTACCTCCGCTAATCCCAGAGGACACAAAGGTATATAAGGACATTGCCATTTAAAAGGAAACAGAATCATGGCGATGGCCTCGCTCACGGAAGTCAGTACATCCGGACGTAAGGAGTGAACCAATATTTTCTGCTCAGTTAATATTAATAACAGTATCAATAGACAGTTGTCAGGTCCCAAGTTTATTAGCAGTTGCCTAAAACTTGCGCCCGATCTAGGCAGAGCTAAATCTTCTGGTTGAGTCAAGATTAGTCTATCCCGACTACTGAGCTGCACCAAGATTCGCGGGCGCTGCGGACTTGGAAATGGTATGTCGCATAAAAAATACGAGATATACTTCTCGATCGGGACACTCTGCGGCTTATCGTTCACCATGCGATGCAGGAAAACCAAGAATTTCTCGAATGTGTCGAAAAACGGCCAGTGAGACAGTATACATATAGATTTACTGATATTCAGCGATTGGCTCGCAGGATCTGTGTACTGTAATTTTTCCAGTTCCAATATACTAAGCTTCTTCAATATACCAGACCTCTTAAACTTCATTTTTACCTGCGGCTTATCTTTAGTTATCTCCATATTATCTGCTGAAACAAAAAAAAAGATATGAAATAAGATATTAGGAAATCTTTTACTTTAGAAGGTGCATTAAGGAATTTTGTTTAGCTCGTATCAATTATATACAAGATAAAGACTATATTTACGTTAAGAGAGCATACTATAGCTTAGGTTCACATTACAGTTATCTAGGTTCCTGAACGTACCCGTGTATTACTTATAGATTTACGGTTATCTATAGAAAAGTCAAAGACTATCAAATTAAGGTAATAAAATACGTTGGTACCACTGTTTTTATTGTTCTCAACCGTGTCCATGATCTCCTGATTATTTTTGCAATTTGAAGTATCAGGTTCCATTTGGAGCTCCTCGTAAAACGTTATTGCTGAACCGTATATTTTTTGAGCAGCGTCGGCGACCGTCAGGACGAACGTCGAGAATACCGGCTTAGGTTTACACGCTACTTTAGGCCAACATTCTATAGTCGCGCCCATTGGTAGACAAAACATGGCGACAGAATTAGGAAAGCCAAAACTGTTGTAATCCACCATAGGGTATTTGTAGAGTATCGTTGGTTTAAATGACACCAAATTGGCTCGATTCATAGACTTCTTATAGCACAAGAACACATCGCTGCCCAACATCCCTTTGTTCAGATTCTTATTGATGACGCAGAAAGCGTGTGGCGGACTTTCTCCCTTATTTGTCAGGATAACGCATATATCCGTAACCACGAGGGAATTGCAAGGCATCTTCTGACTCGCTCGTCTGTATGTTACAAAAATTTTTGAAGTAGAATTATTCACATTTGCCAAGTGGCCTCTGGGGGTCTCTAATACCATCTCGGCATCCTGCATTATACGTTCCTTTCCATCATATATTACACCTGCAAAGTAAAATGACGTTTAGATAATATAAGAGGAGCAATTAGTAGTAATTCTGACAATATTTAGACTAGATATTGTTTCAAGATGTTTGCTCCAATTTAAAAAAGCAATTAATAGTAACTTCAGTAATAACTACGTATAGGTTTCACAAGGTTCTATTTCTCACCAATGTCAACCAGAGGAGGCTTATCCCGCCCTCTTCTATAGCACAGGTAACATTCGTTTGTTCGCAAGCTCCCATGATTCAAATCCGCTGGGAAACCAGTCACAGTATATTCCAACAGCGTATATCCCTCCGGACAATGTTCCCCCAGCGTAGGGAATATTACGGCAAGATCCGTGATGGGAGGGGACATGTGCATGTCCTTGAGATGAGTGCCCTCCTGGTACCAATCCTCCAGCTTGTCGTTGGTCTCATCTTCGCTAAGCTCGTCGTCCTGACCAGGTAGACCGGCGATAACAAAATAATCCGCTACCCTTCTGTCATCCATATTTCCTGAGCGGTGCAGACTATCAAAAACATTCAAGATCCTTTCGGAACAAGCCCCGCTTCAGGTATACCTCACATCGCAGGCATAGCGACGAATCAATCTCGGCGAATACTCGGGTCGTTTCCGTACATGGCACTGAGCTGACTGTTATAAAAAAAATCTTCCTCGCGCAAGTGGCACTCGAAGTAGCGAACTCTCGCGCGAGATACTCTCCCTCGTATGTCGCGACGATTCGGAGCAGTCACTCTCTCGAACACCTCGGAGCTCCTACTCTCTCGTAGGCTTACAATCTTACAAAAATATTCTGACTATCCATCGATACGTGTCCGCTGCAACGATGGAGTATTCCTCGGCGATGGCCTCGTTGCGTTATTGCTGGGATAAAGCTCGGTGGAGTCGGAATCGTCACGTGGACGCCCGGGTCCGAACGACGGACGTCGTCGCCTCGATTGTCAGGTCCGCTTCACGAGGATATGAACATCCGCGTGGTGGTCCCTCGCGCGTTGCCTGTGTGCATCCTCGCGGGCCTCTCTCTCGCTCTCGAGGCTCCGTAAATAGGAGGATCGGACGCACGCGATCGGACACGGCGTACCTCGGCGCCGGCGTGATCCCGCGGATGTCTCACTC
>QKQZ01081486.1:0-11170 GCA_003595255.1 Solenopsis fugax | reverse complement strand
TAACATATTAAAGGCTCGTCAAGATCGGAGGTGGACACCTCGGATCGGTTCCTTGTAAGATGCAGATACGCGTATTTATTTAGAAAACGTTGTTATTATTTATTTATTTTAATATTTATTCTAATTTTGCATCTTACTTTATTTAAATAAAAATATATATTTTCAAAACAGAAAAACATTATCTATTTCTTTAAGTAAAAATTTTACATGGTGTTGAAAAATATTTTTCGATTCGCTGGAATCTACAATCCCTTAATAGCGCAGATACGATCCATTTGTGATTTGTGAGAAGGCGCGATGCGAAAGAAGAAATTTTCAAAGACGATCACACGTGGGATTGCACGCGAACGCAGTTGAAAGACCGGAGGGGATCGACGGAAGAAGGAGATAAAAATTGATTTGGTGCATATAACGGCCACGTAATTACAACCGACGATGAAGCGTACAAATTCTTTCGTCGGCCAGCCACTCCGATTCATTCGTTCGCTTAAGTGTGCCGTTTGACAAGTTTCTAATTAAATTTGCATTTAACGACGAAACGCGAACGTCGTACCCGACAAAGGAAGAATTCTCGACCGTTTCTCTCTCTATCTTTCTCTCACTTTCTCGCTCGCTCACTCGCTCGCTGAGGAATATTGTTCGAATAAAAATGCTGTGATTGTATTATAGAGAGGCAGATTTTTCGCGGAGATATCCTTCTTTTTCGCGCTGCGGAAACATTGATACTCCGTGATAAAAAGCAGTTTGCAAACAAGCGTTTTATTACTATTTGAGCGTTAAATCAGCTTTCATATTATGTAAATATTCGATTTCTCAACATCTAATACTATCTTCTTTCTTTTATGAATATTTTTTGTATAAAATGATAATCGTTCTATTAGAGATCAATACATTTAATTATCAAATTTTAAAGGAGAAGAGTTGAAAGTGAAGATACATGAATTAATTCTTCTTAAATATTAAAAAAAGCTATTATTTTAAACAATATAAAAGAAACAATTTTATTTTATTTTGATTTTTTTTTATTTGGCTTGTATGTGCTCCAAAATAATAAATTTCGATTTTCTCTGTACCACTCGCTTTCCCACGCTCCTTGCCAGTACGACCATTCGGTCGATTGCCAGCTCCTGCCAATTAACGTCGAGTAAAAGGATGTAATTGACTTTTTCTCGGCCGGGACTCACCGAGCGCAGACGGCAGATTTGCACGTGCACCGTGCTTACGTCGCGTTTTCGGCGGCGTTTCGTCCCCAAGCATTCCCAATATTACGTTACCCTCCTTTCGCTCGGTTACTATTTGATCACTGTTGGCGTAATTCGCGCACATGTCTCGAGAATTCACATCGGGAGCGGGACATTTACTCAATATGTCATGCGAGAGAGCACGCTCTGTCTTTTTCACCCCCTCCCTCCCTCTCTTCCTTTACCTATGAAGTCTCTCTTCCCACGTAAGTTATTTTTCACCAGTGCTATAATGATATACCGTGTATATGCATATACGGGAAGATTAATGAGCTTCCGTACGCTGGAACACTCTAAATGCGTCCGTGATACTGTTAAAGGGGTGCTAGAGAATTTTCACGCGAGTACTCCGCACTTTTCAATGGCGTTTCCGCGGTGTGAGAACACATACAAGAGGAAGAAAAAAAACGAAAAAAAAAAGAAAAGGAAAAAGAAAACGAAAACGAAACCTCGCGGCTGTGATGTAACGTTACAACAAATTCGACGTGGCGCCATTAAAGGATGGATACAAAACCTACTTTCCCAACACTCCAAAAACTATCCTCGAACCTACCCACAAACTTCTCTAACTTACTTTGTAGTAGTCCCCGCGAGCCATGTAAAAACCTTCTAACGAGATTACTTGCGCGACTGCGTCGCGCGACGAAAGAAATTTCTGTAGTAAAGATCCTGGTGTGTCATATCCCTGAATGAGCGTATCTTCTAGATTTCTTAACCAAATTTTAATTGTACGCGCGATGTTATTATGCGGCATTGTTAAAAGTACTCTCTTTCTATAAAATCTGAATAAAAGTGGTTAAAAAATTATTAATAAGAGCGGAGCTATACTGAAAAAAGAGTGTAGGAACTATCAAATGTTGAATGAAATAATGTTAATTAAATATTTGGTTAAATAATCGAAAATAATTTTACTTTTCTAAATATTTTATAAATAGTACTAAATTTGATTATACTTAATAAATATTTAAAAAAGTAAAATTATTTTTGGTTATATTAACCAAATATTTAATTGACATTACTTTACTCAACATTGGTAGCTACTACCAAACTCTTCTTTCAGTGTACTTAAAAATGATATAAAAGATAATATTTTGAGAAATGTGGGAATTATTCAATTATACGAATCAAATCGAGTCAGGTAAGATTCGATTCGATTCGGATTTGAATCTTTATGCTTCAAATCCGAACTATTAAGAAATTATTAAAAAAATTTCGAATCTAAGAATTTCGAATGTGTAATAATAGTTGTTAATTAAAAGTTATGCTTTTTTTAAGTTTTTTGATTTGATTTATCATAAAAAAACCTTAATATGCACATCTTTAATATCTTGCAATTTTAGTTGCATTAATAGCTCGATTTAATATTAGATATTGCACATAACAGCCCTGAGTTATTCAGTATACGGACGTATAACGCAAATATCGGGCAGGTTAAACGTTAAACTTTTCATATCGCGTACACGAATCTCGATTTAGTTTATCCTTCACCTTTATCAATTTTTCGTTGGTATCTCCCCGAATCGTCCGAGTTAATTCAGTATTACTTGAGTTATTTATCCCTTGCCGTAGTAATACGAAAAAGTCTCTGTACAATGTTTATTGGTAGCTCAATTTATTTTCTCGTCGCATCAATCACACACGACACAGTCTCCTGTTTTATCACCGATATATTGATTAGAAACTAGGCCAGCGAGAAAGCACTCCGATTTATTCTGACCCAATTTTTTCCAATCAATATCACTTAAATATACATATACATGTATACGTATATATGGAGGGGTTTCCTCCAAAAATCAAACATGTCCATTTCTTTCAAAATCTGGGTTATGTCAAATCATTCTCTATCAATAATGTCACATCGTGAACAATTCTGTTCTAACAAGAATCAAACAGAAAACGGGGAAATATAAATATAAATACACTGAAATCTCGTAATAGAGTGCGATTTGGGGCTCTGTGTGACGTATGTTGCCTAATAACTAGGTCACCCCCATTTCACTCTCAAATTCAGAACTGTATTGTTTTATTTATACATTATTTTATTAATATATGTGTAAATATTTTGAATAAAAAAAATTATAATTGTACAAGAATTAATATTTTTCGTTTGCATTATAAAAGTAAAATTTTTAGAGAATTTTGTTCGCATTAATTAAAAAAATAAATAAATAAAAAATCACCTTATATAAAATGAAAAAGAAAGAAATATTATCTTCATTAAATGTATCATATTAGCACTTTGATGAATACATAATATAAAATATTATGTATTCCGAAAATATATTAGCTTGCAATTTTCGTCTTTTTCTTTAAAAATTTTGTTTTTGTATGTCAAGAATTTTCTTTTGACTAATAAACTACACCACCAAACCAAAATTTTGTGTGAGACTTATGTGTTACTTCTAATACAAATCGCCACAAAAGAAGGTGTGAAATCATAAACAAATGATAAATGTTGCTACGCGGTTACATCACTATTTCAATTCACGCTACTCACGTGCGTCGAGCGCATATGGAGAGGATTTTTTTGCACTATTTTGAGGTACTCTATTACGATGTTCCAGTGTAGGTAGTAAATATAAAATTTCCGACAAGGAAAAAAATCAAACATAGGTTGAAAGTCCATTAGTTTTTTATATATTTTTTTTAACTATTTCAAAATATTAATCTTAAAGCTTAAATCTTTATTCATGTACCTATTATATACTCAAAGAAGAGAATTGTTAACTGTAAAATGTATGAAAAATTATTATATTTATACAAAAAAGTATATAAAAGGATGTTTTTGCTAAAAGTAACTTGTAAAATTTTATAATAAAATGTCATAAAATTATTGTTTTATATTTTAAATATTTCTTTCTTCGTTTTTTATCATTATTAATATTACAAAAAAGAATAAATGTCAAATATTATAGGATAAATAGATGATGAATATAAAATTCCCACAAGAACTAAACAAGTCTAGATATTTTCTATTTTTTTTTTTTGTTAAATGGGTCCTTAAACTATAAAGTCTACAATTTTGCTCTTACACCTATTATATGTTCAGAGAAAAATTATCATATTTTTGTTCAATGAATGGTGTGAACATCAGGAGTTTTTGTTTCCTAAAAATTTTTTGAACTTGTTTGATTTTTGTAGGAGAAATCCTTCATAGATATTCATATATATCTTATACACACAAATATTAAGTGTAAATATAAAAGTGACGATTAGACAATGTAGGCGATATCTTACTTTTTGTCACAGTCTTCTGATCGAATTTATGCAACGTGGAAAATCTATTTCCAACCATGTTAAGAAATTACGGTCGTATAAAAATCTACGTGTTATTATTATTCACATCCCGTATGGATAATTTTACCTAGCATCCAGTTAAATTATCTTGTGGCACACAATATCGTTGCTTCTACATGTATACATGTAACTATTATCATCGTCATCGCGCTTATTATTGCACCCGGGAATGCATTTACGAGAGTGAGTAGTTAATAATGCACCGTGCTGTCATTGTCGGTCCATGATCTGGGAATTATTTAATATCTGGTAGTAATTATGCGACGTAAAAGGTCGATCGATACTCCGACAAAGCCAGAGTACCTTTGCGCCTTGATAACTTTGGCCCGGATTGATAACCGTATTAATTGTTCTCACCCTCCTCTCGCACGTTGTACACCGGCAGGACGATCGACGTGTCACAGTGTATCGCGTTATTTTGCGCTCTTACGTGCCTTTAAAAGCGCCCGCGATTGCAATTTGTCGCTGCTCGATTCCGTGGCTGGAATGGCACGCGATCCTCAGCACCGCGGGATAGTCAGTGAGAGATGGGGGTAGGAGTGGGCTTAATTCAATAATACGTACCTACGGGATTCGGGAAAGCACCCCAAGTCCCATCTCGGCTTGTCGCGATGTTCGCGTGCGTCACCCTAATTTCTGTCGGTGCTCGTTACGTGTATCTCGCAAATAATCATTGATTGATTTACTCCTATCGTTAACTTACGCGATATGAGATTTCGCAGATATGATATCGAGCGTGCATCTGCCACTGTTTCTGTCACATACCGAAATATGCGGAACAGCGAATTTTATTATTTTTTTTTGGCATCTATAGAAGATAATTGAAAATGAAAAAGTTCGACGAAGTAAAGTTTAAATAAATGAAATTAGACCTCCATTTTCTCCTCAGTTGCTATTAAGTAGATCGTTTTTTTTTTAAATTTTAACGCGAAGCTTAATTGTTAGAATATATTTATTAAAGCCTCGGGTAAAAAGTTGGCGTTTAATCGGGCTTTTTTTCAGCCAAGTTTAGTTTAATGAAAAGCTTATACATGAGAAAAAGCGCGATAGAACATTTAGAACGTTCTGCACATTTAAAGCGTTTCACTACGCTCCACAGTAAAGTGTAATAATCTTAATAATAATTTATAAATTAACATTAATTCGTTATAATTATATTAATTATGAAACTTATTGACATTATAATTATACAGTCATAATAATCACGGATGCATATCAAATAAACACAATCTGGTTTGCAGATAAGACGATCATGTAGCCGAGGAATAATGAAAAGCATCTAAGAAAAGTAGCTAAAATACACGCGATATCGATTTTGCGGCCCAATTCGGCACCGCGCAATTAAGCACCATGGCTTTTCGCGCATGCGATCGGTCGCAATCTCGCCCTCGTCCTCTCGCGGGTGGCGTTCAATTTAATTCGATAATACCGCCCTGAAGGCGCGTAATATCGTGCCCTACGCGCGCGATCGCGTGAGTTTCCTTAATTTTGACCCCTCGCTCCCGCGCTCGTCGACGACGCGGAGACGACGGGGCATGCGGTTGATGATTACTTTCATGTTTCTTCCTGATCGCGCGATCGCACTCTCCCATTTTTTTTCCTACTTTAAATCTTTATGACTTCTCCCTCGATCCTTCGCTTTACGCGCCTTTCTCTTCGCTCCCCGGGCTCGATAAAATCACCCCTCGACAAAATGTCGCGTTTACTCGCTTGCTGGCAGGGGCGGAAACTAACGTGAAATGTTAGGGATAATTATGAATCTTCGAACGTCATACTCGCGTAAAAAATGGGAAAAAACACGTTTCTTCTCCATATTATTTTTTTGGGATCATTAAAAATAATAATTTTTACAATATAACAGAAGAACATAAATCGATATGTGAAAATACATCTAATAAACACGAGAAAAATATTAAATCACACAAGAAATATCAATATCAAGATCCAACTGTGGCTGAATAAGGCTCATTTTTAATTAGTTGTATTACTTTTAAGTTTAAAATTAGTTTACGTCTCTTTATTTATTTCTGGAGATTAAAAATCTTAGAAAAATTAAATTAAAATTAAATACATCTTAAAAATCTGTAGTGGTAGTGCATCAAATTAGGTTTTCATAATAAGTCAGATTAAATTTTTATAATAAACAAAGAAGAGCAACGTACAATCTACAATTTATTTATATCCCCAAATTGTATATACATTGATATTAAATTTTTAATTTAGCATTTGTACCTCCCCAATAGCGCCGGTAATCGAAGGGTAGTTTAACACGTACTATGATCGTGTTTGCAATTCATAAATATCTAAGCTCCGCTACGAAATTCATGTAACTATTTAGCGGACCGTGTGTAAAATGAATATTACTCCGGGGTCAAATATTGGCGTGGATAATAAACGGGTGGCGGAAGGAGGGGGAGGGGGAGGAGAGGATTAATAATATTTATGCGCGCGTGCGCGCATACGAGCGAGGGAGGCAGGGGGCCACGATTTCCCCCGAAATCAGCCAAACGAAGAAAACAATAGCGCCGAGAGCACAAAGCTTTTATCGAGCGTCGAGCGAATTAAATCCTAAATTATTCGCGGGCAAGGCGAATACCGGGATTCCGCCATAAAGCGCCGTTTGTTTCCACTGCGCGGTGGAATTCGTTTCGTGTTTGCGCTCGTTTGCGCGAAATGTCGGCGAAGAAAAGCTCGGCTGCCGCCGAGTTCCGATTATGTACGCGGAGTATCAAATTGTTACGCATTTCTATCAACGATCGCGATTCCGCAATTTCCAATGCTTACCCTGAGCTTTGCAATACACACGCCCTTTCTTGCGGCTCATATAAATACACCTTTTAAATAATAATAATATTATTATATATGTATACATAAAAAATTAACACATATACAGTAGTGGCTACTGAAAAACAAGAATAACTTAATAAAAATTAATAAAAATATTAAAGTTTAAATTTGTACTAAATTTCTTTTATTATTTATTATTATATAATTTATTTCAAACATAAGACACTAAAAGCAAATTTTCATTTTATTGCAACTCATATTGAAATGAAAAAAATGATAAACTAATATAAATGCATCTATTTTTATACAGATGGCTAATATAAATTTATATTCACACACATTTAAATATATGCATGTCTAAAATTTCTTCAAAATACAAAAATAAATTAATAAAAAAGGTCTTTGTAAAATAAATTTGGAATAAGATAAAATCGCGAAATTAGTTTCAAAATGTAGTAAATTTGTTATTACTTTAAACTTACGCATTAATTTTTCAATATAATCACCTTTTAATGTAACGCATTTTTCTAAACGTTCAACCTCTACTTACTTTTTTTCGTTCGCGAAAAAGTTTCCTGATTTTTCTTTGATTCAATCGTGCAAAATAGCTTGAACTTCAATTTTCGACGAAAAGTGTTGATCTTTCAATACTTTAACTTTGTAAAGAAGTCGGAGGACGGCTAATCTGGGCTGTGACGAAATGCGGAACAACCAAAAACTTCATAGATTCGTAATTATTTTCGCCGTTTCTTCACTGCATTGTGTTACTATTAATCGTCATAAACAATTTTCTGTAGCGTGTGAATTGCGGTAGATGTGCAATCTCCGAGCGTAAAAAATTATGTTACTGAACGCTGTAATGCAGGAGAAGAGCTCATGATCACGAACTAGACACTGAATGCTGGTTGCAACACAATGTGTTTCTATCTCCGTGAAACGATGCTATAGGAAACATTATTTTGTCAAACATTATTTTTGTCCGTTTTTGCAATTAAAGTTGACGTGTAATTCCCTCGATATAAAACTTTTGAAAGCTACTTTTGAATAACATTCCATTATTAGGCCGATAATCAAAGAGAGAAAAGGTACTCGACGTTGCTCGAAAGACTCGGTGTCGACATTCGCCGGCGTAAACATAAAATGAAACGAGGCGAAATGGCAGGGCCGTCGAGCGTAGCTTCGAAACGCACAGCAACGAAATGCGAAATGAAGACTTGCGGCGCGAAGTTTACTCTCGCGCGGCGCGTTTGTGAAAATCCGTGGGACGCGCGTCTCGTATAAAATCCTTATGGAATCCCGCCTCGCTCTTTCTTTTCTCTTTTGTTCTCCTTTTGTAATTTATATCGTCGGATCCGAATGCGCGGCGCTTAACGACGCCATTCCGGGGCGCCGTGAGTTGAAATCTCTTTATAGGGTAAGAATCGCGTAAATGTCGCGTCTGCATTGCCTTAATCTCGCGCTTTCGATCGTTTAATTATTTAATCACTTAACTGCGGCTCGACTCCTAAGGAGCCGAGGATTAAAAATGCTATTATCCGATTTATCATCGCGACGCGCGAGAAGTTGGAACGGCTTCTGTGTCGTTGGCCGACCCGCGGTAATTGCATTATTAATGCTGCTTTATGAACAATGATATCATGTGGCCCACGTTAACGTACTGTTCCGTGAAACCGCGTTTAATTAACGATAACTATCCAATTGCCTCAATTGTAATTTTATTTATCTCACTACATTGCATAAATAGTTACATTCTCATAATAATTGTCAGCTTGATTTTCAAGTCAAAACAATATTTCAAATTAAGTTTGATAATTCATCTGTATAAGGAATTTATTTGCTTCTTCATTATTTATGGTATTGCCCAACTTTGTTTCAATAATAATTAATTATAATTATCTAATTAACATGTAATTTTATATAATTATGGTATACATTTAATATTCATTGGTATAACTTAAACATTTAGCGTTGTTGCATTTTCGTACAATAACTCATTCTAAAATTTAAAATATATTTAAGCCGAGTTTCGTAAATTTGCAAAAGATAGTTTTTAATAATTTATTTCATTTCTTAACTTCTGTTAAATAATTAACTCTAACTATACACTGAAGAAAAAATTACTAAATTTTAATAAATATTCGAATAGTACTAATGAAATATTTATCAAATGTAAATGTGTATATTTAATTAGAACACAATTTACAAGAACCACTAATTTCATTTAAATATTATTTCTTCTTATAAAGTAAATATTTATGTTCCGTAAGTAAATATTTCATTAGTATTATTCGAATAAATATTTATTAAAATTTACGTTTGTCTCTCACAATCAGTGTATTATTATTAAATTGTCATAATTTGTTCTCTGTTACAGTTTAAATGGTTGTTGCATTTTCGCGGACAACAGCTGATTCTGAAATAAAAAATAGTTTCGTAACACATTTTTTAATCGTTTGTTGTATTCTTCAGATTCTTTTTAATAAAATAATTACAACTATTATTTAATTGCTCTCATAATTTTCGTAATATCGCTGATGTTGATATCGTTGTTGTATTTTCGTGCAACAGCTGATTCTTAAATTAAAAATAATTGCCTTCAAATTAAGTTTCGTAATTCATTTGTGTAACACATTTTTAGTTATTTAGCACCTCTCCTAATTCCTTCTTAATGTACTGCATCGCAATATTCATTACTCTATTCATTCTCTGATTATTTCTAAAAGTATTATCTCAGAATGCTACATAAACCTCTTTCCTCCTCTCTCTCTCTCTTTCTTCTTGTTCACTCTTCCTCTTTCTCTCCCTCTCTAACTCCCACAGTGGTACAAAATATAATACCGGAGAGAGATTGGCGAGGCGGAGGTGCAGCTCGTACTCTTAGATCTCGACTCGTACAACTTTAAAGCAGTTTGTGTCTAGGCCGGGGTGTGTGCATAAAGGCTCCATACACCGTGCATGCGGGCGCCATAAACGTTTCCCGGTTATACCGGGTGTGCTCGTTTATTTACGGCTTATGTATATACATGTACACCCACGGGGACTTCGGGTTGGCTGATTCCGCCCGCTGGTTCCCCAGTTTCTCGCTCTCCGGCTGCGGCCCGCGTGCGGATCGCGCGGACCGCTCGAAGAAGAAGCGCACGAGCGCGATTTATCAGCTCCACGGTCTCGCGCGAACCGCCTACGATGCACACAGCGATCGATCGGAAGCTCGTTCCGCACGTGCATACATGTTACGATGACATGCAAGTGCAATAGCGAATGCATCCGCGGATGACTCGCCGCGTTGCTTGCTTTTATTTAATGCGATTGCAATGAGCCATTTCACATGAATAGCCTAGGAATTGATTGTTAAATTAACTTACAATATTGTAATATTGTTTTCATAAATTAGCAATGGCAGAAATAATGGAGCGATCGAAACATTATTTCATCAGGCGGCAGTAAATCTCATGAATATAAATTAACGGTCTAGTGCATTAATCGGTTAGTCGAGCAGAGATTCATCCTTTGTTCATTATTATATTAAATTGTGATTAAGTTTAACTTCGAACACTCTAACATAATCCTGATTACTTTTGAAATTTTATAACGTTACGTACGCGCGATTCGAAATATTTGGCTTTATCCATGTTGCCTTAAATTCTGGATTCGGCACGTTCGAGTCAGATATCATTCGAAAGAAGGGTTTCACGGGCAGATCATGCCTCGTTAAATAAATGCCTCGTAACTCGCTCGCCGGGATTTCCGCGCGATTATGTCAAGCGTGAAAGCACGCGAATAATTTTACGATAAAGATCCGCCTCTCTCTTTCTCTTTCGCCGCGCTGCGCTGCTGGTGCGACGAGC
>QKQZ01081485.1:0-11203 GCA_003595255.1 Solenopsis fugax | reverse complement strand
TATATATATATATATATATACTTTTCCTAATTGCAAGTCCTGAATCTTTCGCGAACGAACAGACAAAAAAGCAACAGAGACGAAAGAGCCTTAGTAAAGATTCAACGGCAGGTTTTGTCGGATGTCTTCGTCGGATGCGAAATGCATGATGCCGCGGAAGAAATAAATAACCACGGCTTCTCTCCCTCGAAACGTAATTTAGATAGCAGAAGACCGGCAGACAACTACGTGGCGTTCATTTCGCTCCAGTATTCGCGAGAACTCATTTCTCGAAGGAAACGGTGGGAAAATAAGGGGCCATTATTTCCGAGATGGTTATTCAATGGCATTCAATTACTGCGTGGATCTTATGTTTTACGTGGATATCGCGTTTTGATGTTGACCGTGCAGTTAATTGCTCCAACATTTCGTACATTAGTAAACTGCGGACATATATATCGTTTGTAAGACTATAGTTTAAAAATGGCTTTTCGATAAAAATGGCAAAAATTGATAAATATAAATATAATCATTAAAATATTTTCTCTAAATATATGTAAAATTAAAAATCGTGTTTTCTTTCCATCTTGTATCAATTAACAAAAGATTGTATTTTTTCTACTCTGTTTCATTTTAATTTATGAAAAGATTAATTATTTAAGAACAAAGCAATGGATATTATATTCAGAAAACCACACGAGAATTGATATTTGAAATTCAGATATTCAGATATTACATGGTACAAATTCGAGCTATTATCTTTCTCTAAATATCGCAATCCTGCAATACGTTTGCATTATGGTTATTAATGTCGGTGAAGCCCTTGCAAATCGCCATTTCCGCAGATACGAAATCGCAACTCCGAATCGCTCGTAGCGTCTCGAAATGCTTTTTTAGTCTGGCCATTACGCGGATAAGCGGCTGTGAATCGTGCAATTGAGAAATATCACCCCTGAAATTATCTGGCACGAGCCAGTCTGCGATATAGGTTTTGTCGGTGCTCGCAGATAATCGGACGCTATCGTGCTTTTGCGTCTCGACGGCGGTAGTGCCGGTTTTTCTCGTTTTTCGTTCGTCCTCATTCTTTTCCTTCTTCTTTATTACAACGATAACGGCCCGACGGAGAGATGCGGTTAATATGAAGTATCGGCGATGAAGAGCCGGAAGGGGGAAGAAAGAGAGCACGACGGTAAAGAGCGAGATGGAAAGGGAAAGAGAGGGAGTCATCTACCAACATAGAGGGTTTGGAAAATGGAGAGAAGCGGAGTTGAATGAAGAGAAGAGAGTAGGAAGGAAAGAGAGGGAGAAGAGCAGCTCCCGGGGGAGAGAAGCCGTTGCTGCGCGAGGGTTTCGAAGGCCGAAGTCTCGAGTACCAAAGTCTACCATCCCTTCCCCTACCCTTAGATATGGCCTGCTGTCCAATCTTTACAATCCCCCGACTACGATCCCCTTCGGATTTTCACTAATTAATTCCTCGAATTCGCGCGCGGGTTGTCTTGAATTTGTTGAGGGTGTCTGAGAGCGAGTCCACCAATCAGTTTGCAAATCGAACCATCGTAAATGAATAAGTTATTTGCTAATGACTTACAGTGGTAATTCCTTCCAATCGTTCACTTTTCCAAGCAACCGGTCGATCATTTGTGAACTTACCTGAAACAAGAGAAACAAATCGTCAATTAGAAGTATGAAATATAATTTGTCATCTTTTCTTATAATCTACAAATATATCAAAGTCTTATTAATTAATAGCACAAGTTTATTCAATTTATCAGAATAACTTTCTTGTAAAATGAAGTGAAACAATATCTCTCGGATATAGCGATTCGTTTAGATTTATGATGCGACTTGTCATCCCGTACTAAGCTGATCGCAGAATGTGACAGTGTATTAATATGCCGATTTTTCAGCACGTTGCTCGCACGCACGACACACGCCGTAAATGCCGGCTGTTAATTCGGCAGATCATGATGATATAACCTGTCCCATTATAGCCGATAAAACAACGGCATTTGGCGTGTTTATGGCGTGCGCCAAATTCCGTTACATCGCCGTGGTACATAAACCACCGGCGAATGCCGGAAATTACACGATGGCGCCGAACAAAGTACGCAATTAAAGTCATGGTCATTCGAGTCGATCGAAAGCCCATTTGCTCTCGGTAGCGGAGCCATCGTCGAAAATCCCATTTTTTCCCCCGCACTTTCGCCATCGTTTTACGGCAATTCTCGCGTTGTGTCTCCCCCGCGGTATACTTCGCAGTTTTCACGTGTTCAAAAAAAAAAGGCAAAAAATAAAACAACAAAAAGGGGTGCGCCAGGCTCGTCCAGCCGACCGAACGGGGGAGGGAGGGGAAAAGAGCGACCACTGTGTAGAGCTCAAATTACGGAGCGGCGTGGACGGAATAATTGAAAGGCATCCTGTCACGAGAAGAGCAAAGGGCCGAGCCAAGTGCAAATTGAACCAGGAGGATGCTAGAGCCAGAACGCCCAGCGCGCCTATCTGTTTCCGGTGACCGCGTGCCCGGTACGAAGATGAAAGCGAAGTCATTAGATCGTCAAAGTGACATAGCTGACTTCGTATGTTTGCAGAGCAGAGAACGAAATTCGCGGATTTGGTGGATGCCACATCCATGCGTTAAAAATATAGGGAATTTGTTGTCCGACGAGAGATTTCGATCCAGAATAATTCGTTTATTTTTGGAATATCAGAAAAAAGGGTCACAGCTCAGAAATATCGCGTACGTGTATACGTAAATATTTTCCAAATTTCATAGAGTGAAAGTCACTCGAAAAATTGCACAGGCTCAATTTTCACTTTTTTAGACTGACGCTTCACTCTACGAGATTTAGAGAGATTTCAGATAAAATGACCCAAAATGCTTATTATTTCTTTTTTATATTTTCAATAAAATATATATTGTTACAGAATACATTTTTTAGAATTATACGGCTGTGTTAAAAAAAATCATATTTTTCGAGGGTGTCTGCGTTGTCAAGGGACCGCTATTGCGCTATTACGTTCTCGAAATGAAGGAGATACTAGTGGGGTGCTTACGTTGATATATACGTGCCACTGATTATTACGTGAGTAACGATGGCACGGACGATGTTTCGTCGCCGTCATAACGAAATCCAGGAAATTTTTTTCATTCAACACCCATGCCCACCGCCCGTTTTTTAAGCGGGTATTATTATCTTCACGTTCCTTCTTCTCGCTTCTCTCTCGTCCGCGTTATCGCCCGTTTTTCCCATTGCAACGGAACTCCGGTACTCTCGCGAGAGTATACGCTTGACGTTGATGCTGTTGCCAACCGAGATTCTAATTAAAAAATTAGCGTTAATTACGACGGACACGCGGACCGGCGCGCGTGCAACGTGACGCATCGCGCGCGACGACTGTCGGTATGCGAGAAGGGGAGTCCAGGCGAAAAACTCGACAAATGCATTTTAATCTACGCTTCGTCGACTTTTCCTCACTCCCGTGTTGCGTGCAAGGATGAACGAAGAATGTCCGAACGATAAGAGGATTTCCATTGCTCTCTTGCGCCAACATTGAGGATTTTCATCTTATCTCCATGTTTCCATCTTATGCAATTTGTTATATAATACCTAACCGTGTAATGATAAATATCAATATTTTAAAAATTAATGTCTTGTAAACGAAATATGTATATGAAATATGTGTGAGTGTGTATTTGGTATTATATAATTATATATAATACTATTACATTTAAGAAGATAATGCTCAAGTCCTTTGTTATTTTCAGTTTATTTTTTATTCGAGTCTTATATTCACAAGCATATAATAAGACTTAATGTCAGAATTAAAAATAATTTTTTTTTATTTACAAATATTTTATATGAAAGATATATTTTATTTTTGTAAGTGATTGAAATAATGATTTTATTCTTGCTTAGTTCATTTGAATATCCTTATAAATCTAAATAAAAGTTTTTAAAAAATAAAATTAATTAAGTGGAACGCCTTTATTCGGCTCACATTTCTTATTTTATTTCGATTCAAGTCTATTCTTCTGAATCGGTTTCTCGCGATCAGTTCAATCAGCTCTCCCTTAGTTTTTATCTCAAAGAATCTCGGAACTTCGATACTTATGTACGAAGTTACGGAAGCACATCTCCGTAATAAATTTCGCGTCTCACTCGCAGTTCGTGCACCACGGCGATATATCATAGGACTAATATTTTCATTGAGTATCTACGTTTATCCTTCCGAGTCATTAATTACCACAACGAGCTTACGCTAGGTAAGTATCGATCGGCGAAGGAAAGCCCCGATAAGCCCCGGCGTGACCGACTTGGGGCGACGACGTTCCGGCAATCGCTCCGACGCCTAAGGGGGCAAATCGCGCGAGGGTGAGGCGTCAAGGCTGGGCACGAAACAAAAAAGTCCATCTTCTTCACGTGACCCTAATTTAACGTGAGCTATAACGTCGAACGTGGGTTCTCGCGCCTCTTACGTCGTTCCCTTTGTCGTCGCGACCGTGCGATCGATGAAAGAAAAACCGGTTTGCCGGTCGCAGTAACGGGCGGTCAGACGAAGACGATCAGCGGATTAATGAAAGCGGCGGGGGCGGCGTGAGGTTAGCCGAGCGATTTGAAATCGCTCGCCGGCGAATTTTTTCCGCGATGAGCCGCCGACGCCGGTTATTAGACCGAATTAAAAAGTTCGATCCGCGGCGTCATGGCCGAACAATAATTCACCCTTTCAGTCGCCGTCGACGCAAAATGCACTGCGTGTCGTTCTACTGCTCGTTCGGTCAGGAACGCGGACACGTGCACACACATATATGCAATTTGCAGCCGCACTCGGCGTTCATTTCGAAAGCCATCGCATACGACTCGCGCGTCAATCACGGCGTTGGTTGTTTATTGTCGTTTCATGACGCAGTTTAATTTTCTTCGACCACACGCGAGCGACGATCTTTATTGCACGGTTTGTACTTTAGAACTGCGATCGGTGGAAGGAGATAAGAGATAGTGTTTGAATATGCTCTAATATTGCACTAAAAAAGTGGCATACTCTACTTTTGGCATAACAATTCTGCAAAATTACATTATTCAATGGATCTAAAATTATCTTCTATTGTAAGAAATAGCAAGTTAATTTTTCTCTAGTATTAACTTTGACTAATTTTCATTATTCATTGGTTACTGCCGTGTATGTTAACATGTTTTCTTTTTATAAAGAAAACAAAAAAAAAACATTGTTAAATGTTCGAGAAAGGAGGATTTTTATAAATATTAGTATCAGTAAATAATTATCAATTTAAGAGCTGCATTTCAAGACCGAAAGAACGGCGCGCGATTAGAAAATGAAATTAAAATCACATAAAAAATATTATTTGGACACTATTAAGATCCTGATATAATCGTTTCTCTGCCCCTTTTCTCAATTTTAATTGTACACATCGCATGATCTTATCCTAATTATTATTGTTAAATATAATTCTTTTGATTTATAAAATCAAGGATACACTGTCTTTAAAATAAATAGTTAAGGCACATTTCATCCCATTTATCTTATATACACAAAAAGAACAATTTTGCTAAAATACAGATTTGAAAACAATTATGTCGAACCCATTAAAAAATTGTGTCGGATGTTTAACTTGGTTGATAGAATGTCGAAACTGTTTGCAGCAACATTCATGCTTGCGTCCTATATAATTATTTTGATGGCCCAACACAAAATTACTTTCTGATCTGTACCTAGCTAAATTTCTAAATGTTGCAGTAAAATAGTTCTTTCCGTGTATGACATCTGTCAAGTAAATAAGTATATATCAATGATTTAATATTTGAGAAACGTAAGAAATAAACTACGAATCCGTTTGTTTGTTTGTCCAAGAAGATAGTTGTTGGTTACGAAAGATAGGTAACGAGAATTTCTCGGCACTAGTGCCATCGGCATTTCAAGGGTGACACTCGACATCTTAACCTTCGCCTCTTGAACCTCTGTAACCTGATCTTGTAGTGTATCCACGAGAAATCGATCCAACAGGTTAACAGTCTTAACTACCCTCGATCGCCACAGACTCGCGCGTTGCTACTCGTCTTTTTCTTCATTTTTGCTTAATGGAGAAAGGAGAGCTTTCGTCTCGGATTCTGTGTCCTCGTCAATTTCAGTGTCCTCTTCCAAGCGCCATGATTTAAATACGCAACCGGCACGGCCGGTTATCCAGGATAAATCTCGGAGACCCCAGAAGAGACGAAAAGCCTCGGAGCTTAATTGAGTATTTCTCCATCCTTTTCCCTTATCCGCTTTCCGTCGCGCGCCTACTCTTCATTTCCGGCATGATTAATTTGATTTTAGTCCTCAACCGCGTGAATAATTGCCGTTATATGCGACAATCACTACGATATTAGTTCGCTCAAAATTGCTTGCGGATCAAAAATTATCTAGTTTTTTTTTACAGTTTATAAAAGTGTTATTTTTGTAAAATTTGTATAGATTACGCGCGCACGAAAAAGACGACAAACATTGGACATTTTTCATACAGATACTTCAAACAATCGCTAGAATTATCTGAAATATAATTTGAGTATAGTTCAAGAGTCATTTGTAACCACTGAGCGGTATTCAAAATGGATATCAAAGGACCAGTTTATGAACGATAAATGGAACGCCGACATGAGGTTCCTACCTTCGCAGTATCAGCTGCGATGCACATCATATTGACGATCAATGGATGCACCATGAGGATCATAACCGCACCCAAAATCATTAGGGGATCGGAAACTGATTAAGGGGAGAGGAGTTAAGCCCGGATCAAGCGTATGAAAGAGTCACGGTGGTCCCTCATTGTCGAGCCGACCTATTCATTTAGCGCATTATCTGCTTGGTTCACGTGCGGTTGATACTCATCTATAATTTCGCGCCCGCCGGCGTCGTTACCCTTGCAAAATCCAACGTTTTAGTATTAGTCACTAGTATTCAGTTTTTTGCAAGTGCTAAATAAAATTTTTTAAAATATTGAAAAAAATATTTCTTACATAGTAAGGTTCATAAAAATTGCATAAATTTCTAAAGCAAAACCTTTATTAAAATAAAGAAGACATCAAAATAATTATAAAAGACATCCAAGCATAATGAGCAATGCTTCAAAAAATTTTACAATCAATTGGGGCGTTCTACATAATTATTTTGAACATCTGTATCTAAATAAAAATTTTTACTTCAGCAAAACTGTTCTTTCTATGTAATATTTTTAAAATAAAATGAACATATATCTACGTAACAAAAGCTATGTATAAAAATCTTTCTAAAAAGAAAAGCGATAATCATTAAGCTGTTGCCCTTATCTCGATCTCTTGCAATTATGTGTAATATTATTACGACGGTTTAATTTGACGGGGGTCCAAACAATACAGATTATAATTAGGCAGAACGTCGTTCGCATAATCCTTGGGCATATCAGGCGTACCCACGGCTGCACAAAAAGCATTGCCGGCTACAGAACAACATAGGGGTGAGATGAGTTCTGAGGCAGCCCCGATTTCCTGGGACATATGCGCTCTAAAGCAGTGTTGAGTAATTGTTGCGATTTATCAAAACGATATGTCGAGACTGTACTAAGGGCGGTCAGCTGGCGCATAATCTTCGTAGGAACATAGAGGGATGACGAGGCGCTGACAAAAAAGAAATCGCTTTTGCTGGGGGAATATAGGACAACTCCCTCATTTTGATAAATCTTTTACAAGAAGTAGCTTAGCGTAATTTTTCTTTAAGCATTAAACTCAGTAGATGTCTTTCTCTCTGAAAGATGTTACGACGTGCATTTCAATTTAACGTGCGCAGAATCAAATGGATAAAATGTAGACCAATTGCGAGCTTTGGATAAATGAGGCAATATAATTTTCAACGATAAAATTAATCGTTATAATTGTAATTTAATATGTAACTAATTATGACCAATATAATTAACATATTATATTAATAACAATAATATAATATGGTCTTACGATGACTAATAAATAGATGACCGTTAGTTTCCGATGATCTTGTAATAATTATTAATTTTATCATTGAAAAATAATTGCGTATTGTCCGATTTAATGAATGATTTCCTATAATTCTATTCTCTCGTACATAGTTATTATAATATTCTATTCTATTCTATTCTATTGTTCGTAACATTTTTCATTCAAATTAATACATTTTCAAGTTAACGAATAATTTATTTATATTAAATGGATATAATATTAATTTTATATAAAACTTATATCGCTCTCATAAAGATAATTCTAAAAGTTAATAAAACCGACAATTAATACATATTTATTATTACAAACGGAATACACAAATCGCAAGGGAATGTAAAATCATGATTAATATACGTAACTTCATTAACGCATTCATTTCGCAAATGCACATAATCGTCCCTAGGGTAAAAGTAAAATATAAATGTAGATGTGTGTCCACGGACCTATTAAATTCTATGCACGATCCAACGTCCGTAAAATTACAGTGTTATTTTAAAAAATCATGGTGTATTATGGTACACACACATACATACTTTGTTCTCTTCTTATCATTTAATCCTAATCAGAGTGTGCTACTGTGCATCAGAATCGATTAAGCCACCATTTAATTCCACTGTGGTTGCCTCCACACACGGAACCGATTCGTTAGGAAAATTATCCGAGCTCAGGCTCTGAAAGGGTGAATCGTCTCTGGCGTATAGACGAGCAAAGACGGGATGGGCAGTGATGATTCGTGCAGAACGCGTCGGCTACCGAGGGAGGGTTTGTCAAAGTGACCGGTCGTGACTCGGCCGTGCTATCAGCTGGCTATCATTCCGGTTTGCATTCAGAAACGAAAGCAGAATGTATTCGAGTGGCTCTATAGCCACCTTGGGAATAGTCGCTTTCGAGGTTGCATGCACGGGGATGCTGTGTACCCTCTTTGGTATACATGTACGTGTACGTGAAACCCTATGTGGCTTGCGTACGTATCTGTACGTACACACCAAGCTTCGCTACTCGGTCGCTCCCTCCTGATTGCACATACGTGATACGCGTACGTTATGCGAACGATCCGGCTTCCGAAAGCCGCGTTAAGGGCGGGTTTCAAGGGTGCGATATCGCGATATTTCCGGAGTATCGATACTTTTTGATTCACAAATTCACCTCTAGCACCGTATGTCGGGAGTAAGCACAATGCAGACGTGGATTATTCAAGTTCGTTACCAAATGTTGCTATTATAAAATCTGTGAACAATATGTAATAAATTGTTTAATAAAAATTACATTAAAACATATTGTTCATTATTTCCCTTCATCTTTTAAGTTTTAAATCTAAATTTAATTTAAATAAAATTAAAATTCTTTATTTTCGTCCTTTGTTTTTTCACGTATCTTTTTATTTTCATCTAAGAAATATAATACCTTGAAAAAAATGTATCTTAGTTGAAATTGACATAAATATCAGCAAATCAATCTTGTTAACTCCTTTAATGAGAATTTATATAAAGGATAACACAGATTGGACTATCGCAATGAGAAATTACTTGCGTATGTGATGACGCGTAAATGGACGCATTTAATCGAGCGTGAATACGCCCACGCGATATGCATACATTGTGCAGGAATCTACGATCCATGAAATGTACGTCAAAGGAAGGTTTTCAGGGATACGCTGGACATAGGATGTTATGATTACAAGTCCACATATAATAGTAACGATTTGAATAACGATGCCGTCAAACGATAGCGTTCTGTGCGCGTATACGACAACGATCGTTCGCAATGCACATGGCGCATCGATCAAATATTACAGCGCTTAAATTGAGCCGCGGTCATTAATGTTTCAAATTATTTATTTAACGAACCGTACACATTGCGAATGGCTAATGTACGGGCTATTGAAAGTGTTACGTTACGAAATGAGCTTTGATAAACCAAACTGTAAACTTGAAATTAAATCTTTTCAGAACGATTCGAGAATCGCATATTTCTATAAAGCACATAATTAGTTAGACAAACTGCGCACACTGCGTTCGTTATGCAACTATATTTGCCGAATTTGCCGTATGTTTAGCGGCGTATGTAATTTTGGCGGGAAAAAAGAACATCAATCAATATGCGCGCTTTCAAGGAATGCTCTGATTAAAATCGTACGCATTTCATCAATGAGCATACAAAATGAACGCGCCAAATATATCGAGACGCATTGCAAGAACCAAACAAGATTTGTGTTATTTCATGCGATTTATTTTTCGCGAGCGATTCAATGGGCGCCGCTAATATCGTGAATTGAAATCATTTTGATTGCGTCGTTACGCATACTGTGCGTTTATACGCATCCATGGAAAGCGCAGCGACGATAACTGGCGGTCACTGGCGTGAATATGCATGGCTAAAAATCTGCACGTGCGAATCGATAATTGGATTCGCCATTCTCCGCGGCACCACCGGCGGAGACGCAAAAAAAAGTGCAGTCGATTTTGCGCACGCAACATCTTCTCCCGAATAATTTTATCAGTTTTGCCGATTCGATTGTACTTCATTTCTCTTTAAAGACTGTACCACATTTTTGCTAAGAATATCGTTTATATAAAATATATATTTTATATAAATATTCTATAATGAACTCGAAGTAATTTTTTTCTTAATGGCTGCTTTATAAGACAGCAGATGCACACATTTTTAATGTAAATGTAACTTGATTAAGCTTAACGTTGAGTTTATTAAGGAGAAATAATTAAAGTTAAATAAAAGTCAATTTCGTCGAGTATTTTTCTTTAGATATAATTAGTCGAAACCTTTTATTCTTTAATATTGAATACTACGGTTTCGTAACTGTGCTACCTCACTGAAAAAATAGTTATCTTTTAATCTTGTTTTCCATCTGCGTGTAAAAAAATATTCGTAATTATTTATTATCAATTTCAACTGGGCAAGCTGAAATATTAATTCATTGAAGGTACAAGAAGGAATCACGTTCGTCCGGCTATTTTGTAGTTTATACGCGGCGAAGAGTTTAGGGTCGTTCGAAGGTAAGTTTTTCCTGGCGGGACCATTTCTACGAGTTACAGGCGCTCAGTCTTGAAAATCTCGCTTAAGGGATTCGTCCGGGTTAGAATCGTAAACGGAGGATCCCCCGGCCGTAGGGACGAACCCTAGAAACGTTCATAGGTAGACGGGAGATAAGGGACAGAGGGTAGCCCCGAGCTTACCCCTCTCCCCTTCCATTTTATCCGCCC
>QKQZ01081484.1:0-11153 GCA_003595255.1 Solenopsis fugax | reverse complement strand
ATAACATATTAAAGGCTCGTCAAGATCGGAGGTGGACACCTCGGATCGGTTCCTTGTAAGTGGCATATAATTTGTCCGCAATACATGGATCTAGTTCACCAAAAGTATGGAAAGTACCTATTGAAACGTGATTAAACACACAATGCCACGAATGATATATTGTCTTTTGATGCCATTGATTTTTTTAATAAAAAAAACTCGCGAGTTGCACACGAGAATGTATGGATGTATGGCACATTTACCGTTAATCGATTATCGACATTTTGCATTATCAAAAAGAAATAAAAAAACAATTTTGTCTGAAACAGATAAAATTTAAATTTAAAAGAAAAAAATTCCAGAAATTTTTCTGAATATTAATAAATCTTCATAATTATCAAGAATAAAATAGAAATTCTCTGAAAATTGCAGATTTTCCCGAAAACTTAAGTAAAATTCCAGAAATTTCCCTCAGTATTAATAAAATCCCATGAAAATCCATTTTCAAGGATAAAAAGGAAATTCCCTGGAAATTTAAGGTTTTCCTGGCTTTCTTTCCGGTAGTAAACACTCTGTAATATATTCGTGATGTTTCCGTCAAAATGCAAAACAAAAATGGATCTTTCTAAATGACATTTTAAGAGACGGTAAAGGAAAGAAAACGTTCAAAACGGCGAACGCAGGGGCAACGTGACGCGACGTTGGGGCCGGTGGCGGATGCGAAGAAACCCCGGAAATCCCTAGAGAGTGTCGACTCCGGAAAAGTGGTTGTTTTACGAACGCCACGGAGTGCCAGAAGTCGTCGACGCGGCACAATAGGAAAAAGAAAGGAAGGGAGAAGAAGTACTCGTAGAAGTGGAAGTATGGTAGTTATCCTGTTGCGTTGGCTAACGCGATCGCGCTTGCAGTAGCCGTGGGGCACCTCGGGGATTTCGCCGATGTGTTCCAAACACGTTCGTGGGATCAGGTACAATGGCTGGTGGCCGTTAAGGAAAGATCTCGGACGAGAGCGGCGTTACTCGCGGTAATCGACGATGCGTACGTGCGCGCGTTTATAAAATAGCTAACATTTTGCGCGCCAGCTTTGCCCGACCCTTTTAAAGGGCTCGGAAAAGACGTTCGAACGGTCGAGAATAGACGCTGGAATGGAGAGATCCGTCGTAATATATGTAAAGGTTGCATATATAGAGCGTGATCGGTCACCGACCAAGTCGGAGTCGATCTTTTCTAAAGAAGAATGTGATTGATTGATATCTTTTTTCTAAACTTTCTCATTTTTAACGGCAAATACCTCGATCTCAAAAATTCTGTTAAAGAAACGAATATTTCATCAAAGAAACATGCAGTCATAAAGATTAAATAAATGACACACAGTTGGAAAATTTGTTTTAAATTTACATACATCGCATGCCCCAAATCGCATGTTCCAGGGTTCATTCAAATTTTTGTGTTAATTTAACACAAAATAAATATATTAAAAAGTAACATACATATTATGTAAATAATTAACATAAAGAATGTAACACTTCGATACAATTTGGAAATAAAGTGTTGAAACACTTCAGTAAAATTAATATTTGCAATGTGTTGATACGCACATTTAATTCATTTATCTTAGAATTTATGTTAAAACTACATTATTTTATATGTTATTTGTTCATTTGCTCATAAATTGTTATTTCAATACTAAGAAATGTTAAACATCATTTGAACACAAAATACTGAAATAACATAATTACATAATGTTAAATTAACGATTGACTATATTAAAAATTTTAACAAGAACCATTTTTAACATAAATATAAAATGATTTTTACTATATAGAGTGGTTTCTCATTCTGTTCTTAGGAAATTGAATTTCTTGAAAGCCTTCAGTTCCTAACTGTGCTCATGAAAACTAAATTCAACGCAATACAATAATGTGCGTTGGAGTAATTTTTCGAACTTTAGTAAATGTGTATGAAGTTATAAAATTAAAACGTTACAATTGTGATACCTCGGGCACTCGTCCGTCTCTTTTTAAAGCGAAAAAGAAATAATAGAAAAACAGAATGTCCGAAACATAGCAGTCGTAATGTTTCAATTTGTAATTCCATGCTGAATCAGTGAATCGAAAAATTCTGTTATGAACATTGCGCTTAAAGGGAACTAAAACTTTATTATCCATTCGCGATACTGTTTTGGGGAATGATAGATGAAGACACGCAGTATGTTTGGACAATTTAACAGATAATATTACTGGTTGCTAAAACAGTGCGAAACGTTACAGTAACTTTGTAAAGTATAAATTAATGTTTTATGAAAAAGATTAAATTATCAATATCGGGCAAACTTGTTTATACAACTTCGTTCATGTATTAAATATTATTTTCAAATACAAAAATTAATATTACATAAAATAATTTTAATCAATGCCTGAAAAATTAGTTTGTTTATAGATTGTTTTCTTCTCTTTTACATAAGTGTCCAGATATTAGAAATTCAGAAATTTTCTATTTTTATTTTCTTTCACACTTCCCATTTCAGTGGTGAATTAACCTTTCCGAAGTTCCACTGATCGTTTCACCCATTTTGACCGAATTAACGTGGATTTAATGCCGGTGAGTGAAATAAAAGAAAATAGGAGGGTTTCGATTGTCAGCACCTCGCTCGGCTATTGTTTGTTAGCGGGGGATGGCGAAGACGAGAGGCCGGAAAAAGGCGGAACGCACGAGAAGAAAAAGAGGGAACCCAAATGAATGGATTCATTGAGTAATGGCGTATTTTTGAACGGAAGCATTCGATGTTTTAATCAAATATCTTATTCGATAACACGTACAATGTTAGACATTATTATAGTAACTTTTGTTAATCATTTATGAACCACAAATTTGTACTGGATATCGTGATATTTGGCTATTACAGAGAAACAATATCCATGCCACCAAAAAAAAGCGAAATTTTTTTGTTTACATGTTTTTGCGGTGCACGCTTAACCAGCGATTTTTAATCGAAGTACAACAAACTTCCGCCAGGAAAATATAGCAGGCATAATGCGGAAAGTATAGTTACTAACGTTTAAACATATTGTGGCGCGATAATCTGCTTACTTGAACTTTTAATTAAACTCGGCCATTTAATTTTCGCGTTGACTATCCTCCTGCCCAGCACTTTAATACTTACTTAACAAGCTTCTTTCCGTATACGCAAAGTAACTCCATTTGGCGATATTGAGTTTCTTAAACGATGTCAGATCTCGCGATTTACGTCGACTCGCAACGACGTTCATCGACGATCGAGCGAAGCTGAACGGCTGAAAGTGTCCGGGAGGAGCTTTTCGGGAAGAAACGGAAGTGGCAGAATTCCGAGTAGGAGCCCGCGGGATGTGCAATTCCAGCACATCGTTGGCGAGGTACATATAATGGAGGGGTCGCGCCGTGTCGTCTATCGCCCAGGGATGAAGTTTGTCTTCGTAAGAAAGAGTGGTCGAGGGCACGAGGAGCAGAAGAGGATCGCGAAGTAACAGGATTTTCGGATTAGGGTAACACGGCCCTGGTAATTGTTCCCTTGTCTCGGTTCAATCCAGAGAAGAGGTCTGGAAAAAAAAGCGCTTTGAAGCCGCTCGACTCTCTGTGACCGGATAAAATCGCTGCTGTGCCCATTCTCGCCCTGATGATTTTATGTTCAATTAATCCTTTGATATATCTCGGTGAATTACGACAATTCGGCCACTATTCTCATTGAGTATAAATCGCTGGTTTTCCTTTCTGAATGAAGAGAAAAGAGAAACGTCTCTCTTTTTCTCTTTCATCTTTTAATAATGTTAATCTAATAATGTTCGATATTAGTGATTTGTTATAATGTTATAGAAAAAGATTCTAAAACAGTTTTGTGTCAAAAAAGAAAGATGTTAGGTGATTACAACTGAAGCTGAATACTGAAAAGTAGAACTCAGACAAAAGATTCGAACATATTGTATGTTCAATCTGTTCGAATAGTTTGAAACAAAAAAATGAGCATCCAATTTGAATATTTTTGACAGTTTGGACAGTTCGAACGTATGTATGTGTCACATCTCAAAGATTTATCAAAAATTTTAAATTTTCATAGATTGTATGTTTGGCTCTCTATTTGTATCATTTTGTACGATTAAGATTTATTTTATTGGAGACTAATTGTGAATAATTTTATAGCGAATTAAATTAAATTTTCTAATAAAATTCGTTCTTTTGGATTCATTTAGACTCGTTAAAAAGTGATTTATATATATAAATCTGCAACAAAATATAAACATTTCCGATGCATAAACCATTATAAGCCGAATTTTTCATAGTTTTTTTCTTTGTAACTGATTTCAGGGTCTAAATTTAGATAAATATTTATGACCATTATTTTTTGTTGATTAAGGAAAATATAGAATAAATCTAAGAGCATGCAGTTTTTAAATTTCGATCACTATTGGCTGGTTTTATAGAGCCAGAACATCCTTAAGCAATAATCGGCCTGAAATATCAATTTGTTATGTCTAAAGTTCAGATAATTCGGAATTTTTTTTACATTAATATGTAACTATAACATAATAATTTTGAAATTTTGAATCTGAGCACGCCCATTATGGAAATATTCGGAATGGATTACAATCGAAATGATTCTGTTTCCCCTAGAAAATACAATAGAAATATAGAGAATAATTGAATAATTTTGATCGGAACTCATTTTAACAGTTTCATAATACTTGCTTTGGAGTAAGTTTAAACAATCCGAACATATCTTCAGTTCGAAAAATTTGAATTGTTTGATATTCGATCTTAAAATTCGAACTGTCTGAACTATTCGATCACCTGATACTTCCGAGCACTATTGAAAAAATATCATCACTTTATATATCTCTTAATTTACATAGTCTCACTAAGTAGTTGCACACATATTCAGAAAAAACTTTCATTTAAAAATAAAAATTAACAATAAAAAGGTAGTTAATATAATTGACATCTTATGTCGTCTTACGTTTACTCGCGAAATTATCATGATATTTATCATCATATGTGATAATCGATTCTTGAAAGAAAAAAAGTGAACGGCACATATGCTTCAGACACCTGATATAAACAACAATTGTCATATTTTGTCGAGGAAAAGTTCTCCGTCGAAAGCACAGTGTTCCGTGTAACCGATTTACAACTAGCAAATTGCTTTCTCCACTCGACCATGCGCTCACCATTCCCATCGTCGTATCATGCCCCAGCGTATCGAAAAGCTCTTTGCGGTTAGTTCGATATCCCTTCCGTTACCTACCCCCAACTCCCAACTTCCTCGTACTATTAACTGTTTTTTTCCTTGCTCACATCGTAGCGCACGCAGCGGACTGACGCGATCAGCCTCCCTCATTACGCGCGTTTCAAATCGAGCGTAATCGATATTCAATCGAACGCTTCTTCCCCGTGGAACGTCTTCGCCACGTGGGGAGGCGGTGATGCCTAGGCGATGAAATAAGGAAAAAAATAATGGATGTAGCGCTCGAAGTGGGCGAAAGGGAAATAAAGTGAGAGAGTGAAAAAGAGAGAAAGAGAAAAATAGAGACGGGCGTGTACAGTTCGAGACAAACGGAGAAAGAGAACGGGGGAAAAAGAAGTGGAAAAAGATAGGAACGGCACTTCGAGATCGAACAAGAGAGCGCTCGAGGGTACTCGGGGAGTACCAGATGGAAAAGTGGCTGTTTTACGGACACAACGAGGGTGCTGGAATTCGTCGTGCAAGGCACAATGTGACGACTTGGAGGGGAAGAAGTCTGAGGGGCGGTAATGCGGAAGGATATCGGGACAGCTCAGTCTTGTTGTCCCATTTAATACCTTCGGAGGTGACGAGAAAAACTTGCCAAAGCTCCGGGCATCTTTTTGACTCGAATAACCGGGTTTGAATTGGCTTCATCGATGAAAACTCTTGGTTTTGCATTGGAGTATATCAAAACGCAAAACGTTAAATTGTTATCAAAATATTATTAAATATTGAAAATAACATTGTTTAGTCTTTGACAAAATTTCATTAATTTTTAATCTGTCTGTACTTTTTTATTATATTTTATATATGATTATATTTCATATTACATTTTTCTATATTTCTCTTTCTCTCTCGTTCTGTATATTGAAGAAATGCACGTATTTTCTCTTTAAAAATATGTAAATTTAAAAATCAAACCACATTTAAAAATTTTCATTGTTAAGAAATC
Organism: Solenopsis fugax; assembly: GCA_003595255.1. Classification (NCBI taxonomy): domain Eukaryota; kingdom Metazoa; phylum Arthropoda; class Insecta; order Hymenoptera; family Formicidae; genus Solenopsis; species Solenopsis fugax. Next base: position 4,968 of record QKQZ01081484.1, on the reverse strand, counting down.
GTCTACAGCTCAGCTTTTCTGAAATGTTTTATTCATCGTTATTTTTATTTATCGCATCCGTCTTTAATTGCAGGAAGACGCTTTCTCGATCTCATCATATCATAAATCAGACGCTTAGCTCTTGCCATAAGCGAGCTATCACCGCGGGTGCCTTTTCCTGGCGGATTTTCGCACGAATCGATCGCGCATCGCGTCCCGTTGCATCGTCACTACCGAATGATTTGTTTTATTCGTCTCTGAAATATATACCGAGCCAGGCATCCACCCGATCCTGGCCAGGAGTCGGCGCTTCGTACAGGACGCCTCGCACAATAGCCAGGCCGCTGACAATGGCGTCGTTAGCGATGGCCTCGGGCTTCGTTCTCTATTCCTGCCTGCGAGAGCACCGAGTACCGTGTACAGGGTGTTCCAGAAATCCAGTGCACCAACCCTCGTCTAGATTCCTCCCCGAAATTGAAGTCAAATTTTTCTCAGTAGAAAGTTCAATTTTCCTGTTCTAAAACTTTAGTTGCAATATTTTTTTGTACTTTTAACACTGAATGTTTCCACAATAACGTTAATAATATAATCAGCCTTTGTTAAAACTAGAAATGACTTGAAATCAATTATAATATAAATTTTTTATTTATATGCATTATGAATTATCGTTTTCCATCATCTTCGATTTCCTTTGATCCCACATCGAAGCTGATGATACTTATTTTTGTTTCGAGAATCTATGCAAAGAAAATACACAACTTCTAGAACACCCTATACGTACGTCTCTCTATTACTCCCTATGCTTCTCTCTGTCTCCGTTGCGCAACAGCGCGAAATGCAAACGATCGAGTCTAAGGGCACGTGCACACTGGCAAGTTTGCAAGCAGTGATCGCGTGATTTATGGAGTTAAAAAGAAATAAACGTTTATATTAAATTTGAACATTAATTTCAAAATTCAATTTCAACTCTATTCGCCAAAATATGCATTTGCTTTTATTAATTGTTTCCCTACTTTTCTGATTCTTTTCTTATTTAAAAATTATTATACTTAAAATTATTAGATTTTCTCCATTTGGAGAGAGGAAGAGGGAAAAAAGAAAATATGAAAAGTTTCCGAGAGAAATAGATTAAATGTGTACGCAGTTTAAAACCGATGCAGAAACGCTTAGTGTTGGCACTAATCGAACTCCTCTTCCTCTATTCTATTCGTCCATCGAGAGCGTCGACGATATCATAATGATCTCCCTTGCGACGCGCCTAATTTCTTTCCGGTGCATTCTGCTTTCGCAGCTTCTCGAACAATACGCGTTGTAATTTACGCGCAAAACGCGAATGCGCAGCAGCGATTCACTATTCGTTACTCATTAACCCGTCACGATGGAACGAGGCAATCGATTGTGCGACTCGAAACTGGTCGGAAAACTGCTGAATATGGGATAGATGACGCACACCAGTCCACGATAATGGTGACAGTATCTGACATACATTATTTGATAAATTATCCTTTTCATTGAATAATATTTTCGTGGCATACATACTCTTAATCATTAGTTTAATGATGCAAAATCTGCCAATTTTATATGAAAAGCGTGCTGGTTCAAATCATCAATGTCAAAGCTCACCACTTTAGATGACCTATATATAATAATTTGTTGCCACAATTCTATTTATAATTTTACATATCGTTCAATACACAAGAAGCAATTAAAAAATTAGAACATGAATATATATGAAATGTATGTACATTGAAATAACAGGGAGAAAAATAATTTTGCTATTGCAACAAAATTGTCTTTGCTATTGTATATTTGTAGTGGTAGCGATAAAATTTAATTGATACAACTAATTTTAGAAATTATTCGTTAGTACAGCAAAATCTCTTGTGTTGTTGAAATATATAGAAAAAATTTTGCTGAGTGTATTATTTTTACAATTAAGTTAATTTGCTGTTAAAACAATATAGTATATTTTTAGAAATACTTTTACTTTTAGAGCAAAAATGCTACTGTTCATACAAATGGGCTCATGTAGGGTTTAAAATTATTCAATGAATTTCTTCTTGCAGAATAATTTGTAATTTTAGCAAACTTACATCTAACAAATATCAAGTAGTACTTTTAAGTCTAATCTCTTTGCAATCGACATAATGACTACTAGATTTTGTTACAGCAGTATAAAATCTGCTGGGCTAACACATTATTTTTCGCCGTCTATGGTTATAGAATAAAAGTTGACTATAAAATTACATCGATTAGTAAATAGAAATCGTAACGGGTAACAATTACAATTGAACTTGGAGAAGGTACATCGCATGTTTCCGAGAAATCACCGCAGACGGTAAACAATTTCAGTGTCGAGTTTACGGAATTCGGCAAAGAATCCGACGCACCGTACCGATCAAATGAACAGGACGCGGTGGAGTTCATCTGAACTTCTCGAAGAAACGATGGAATCACCTGACAAAGAAAAGATTGATGGCACGAATTCTTCACGGAAGTATGTACAATCTATTCACCAATCTTACAGATCTGTCTTTTATAGAACTGTAAAATGAGCGTTACTTTATCAACAATATTATAATGAGAAATAATTGATTATTGTAGATCATAAAAACAAAAAAATATGGATTTAGATACGTTTGATATAAAGATGTGAACAAAAATGTGTGATTAAATATAACGTAATGTTATCAGATATCTTGATCAGAATTATTTATAATAAATTCAAGGAAACGTGATTTGATCCAACGCATGGAGAAGAAGAAGATAATTTGGTTCTCATTTCCTTTTTTATTGTTAATAATCAATATTTTATATTACTTGAACGATTATATTCGTCAAAGTGTCGTTTAACAGATTCTAGATTCAAAATAATGAAACATTTATTACTTAGGACGTAATTTATAAAAATGTGACGCACTGCATAATCGGTGAAAGAAGAAAAGTGGTGGTAATATAACTATCCCAAAAATAAATTTAAAAAATGTTTAATTTAAAAAACAGTATTTTGTTACAAAATGATATATTTCCAATTTTCCATGGTTTAGAATTTTCTTGCGTTCAAAAACATTAGCGATATCATTTTATCCTTGTTTAATATTAAACAAGATATCTGTAATGTTTCTGAACACAGAACTCTAGAGTGACAATCGATTTGTCGAAGAGATATTTCGATATAAAAATTTCGCTTAAAAAGCCATATTAACAAAATCCCACGATTCAAATTATTATTTAACTTCGTGTAACTCGAAATATGTAGCCGAATAAAAAGTTGAATAACAAAAAAACCCACGTTTATACATACATTCGTGTGATAATGCGCTCAAGTTTAAAACAATGAGGAAATAAGTGTAATTAATAAAATGTATCTTGAAAAAGTTTCGAAGTGCTCAAAAATAAAAATGTCTTATTAACAATTGTCAGCTATTGTATTGACATAGCGCCACTAAAACATGGCGACTACTAAACGAATAATTCCATAAACAATTGTTAGATTTCGTCACCTAATAACGGAGCTAATAGAGGTAGCCGTAATGTCCACAATAACCATAAAATACCCCCTTCTTCTCTATACATTCTTGGCCATTATATAGGCACTTATATTTTTTCATTTTAAAATTCTTTTAACTGCATTATTTCATACTGACATTATACATAAATTTAAAGGGTTCTTGAAACAAATGATAATTCACAGTTTAAATCGTTCCAGTTAAAAATATTTGAAAAAAATATAAGATGTCTAATATTTTTGGCTGTAAATCCGTGCATTTACCGCTGTAAATTGGCGGTAAATAGCTGGAGATCGGATACATCGCCCACCCTCTTTGTCTATTTTAATTCAGTGTTTTTATTTAAACACGCGATGAAATGCCGAGCGTCCCGGCGTTAATTAATACTAATATGGCCGAGCCTCATTAACGGCAATGTTCATTAAATATTCACACCATGCCGGCGACAGCCTGTATCCCGGCCGCATCGATTCAATCACATTGTGACGGCACGGCGAAATGAAAACTTGCCGTCGCGTCTGATACCTTTCATCCACTTTTCCCTTTACGTTGCCCGACAGTGATTCAAGCGCGTTCGCAAACGGATGCGACGTGGCTCTTGTCTGTCTTTAGAACGGCGTGTGTGAAAACGAGAAAAAAAAAGGAGAAGCATGAGGGAGAAAAACGAAGCTGCGTCCTATTTTTTTTTCCGATTCTTTCACAGCCACGAATGCCCCTACTATATTATCTCCAAAAAATTGGTAGAAAATTTCAACGGCCACCGAGATGTTATTTTATGCGTTATTTATGATGGTACACAGTATTATTTACCCAAAATAGAGAGAATAATTATCCACGTTCTACTTAACGTAACGATGCTTTAAAAATTTTTTTAATTTTTAGGCTCTGCTCGAATTATTTTGCATTAACTATCCTCTCTCCGTCTTTGCGAATAGCACGTGTCTCGGAAAAGTATGTCAAAAATATCGTCTTCTACTGCGAAATGCGCGTCTCTTACACGCGTGTCTCACGGTTGAATGGCAGTAATGGAATAGTATCAGTAATAGCACTCGTCACTCATGTCAGAGGACGATCGCGCTCGGTATTTCCGACTTGCGCGAACTCGCACTCGATTACTAAGTTTTGCTTAAATCAGCGGAAGGATACATTATGTTAGTCGAGGGGGCGGGAAGGGGGGAGGAGGGAGGAGATTATCTCCTCGCCATTAAAGTCAGCGCATTCCGTGAGCTGCCAGATGAAGGGATTTAATGGGATTGCGAACGCGAAGATATCTTCGCGCGACGTAAAAGGGGGCTTTGAGTGTGTTGATAGGTTAACAGGATTAAAGTGGACTCAGTGTGACTCTGCGCGATGAGATACTTCTCTGTTAAGCCGCCACCACTCTCGCGAAAGCGCGACCTGCAAATTTGCGAGCGTGCCGGCCAAAAGAGCGTGTAAATAAAAATAAGAGGGATAGAGAGAGAGCGAAAGGGGGGGAGGG